>JAUZSU010122638.1:0-30001 GCA_034780255.1 Parotocinclus maculicauda
CGTGTATGCTGGCCATGCAAGAACTGGGATGTTTTCAGCTTCCAGAAATTTTCGTCACAGTAACTCTTTATGCACATTCAAAATGGCATTAATGAAATACACCTGGGTTCATTGTCCATCACTTGCCTGCCCATACCATAATCCCACCGCCACCATGGGCCACTCGATTCATAACGTTGACATTAGACCGCTCACTCACACAACGCCATATACACAGACTGCCATCTGCCCTGTAAAGTGAAAGCCGGGATTTATCCGTGAAGAGAACACCTCTCCAACTTGCCATATGCCATCAAATGTGAGCATTTGCCGACAGAGGAGATTCCATAAGGCAGGCAGTTACTCCAGAAAACATGAACAAGGCAATAGAAGTTCCTTAACCCCTCAGTGGGACCGGTATCTGTTCCTTTGGTGCAAGGAATAACAGAATGAGTGATGCCAGAGACCAACAATATGACATCCAGCAGGCCACTGGTGTGAATGTGTCTGACCAAACTATCAGTAACAGGTTTATGACAGTGGACATAGGGTTCGACTGGCATTTGCCATAGGATGAGAGCAGGTTTCACCTGAGCACATGTGACAGATGTGACAATGCCTAAAAACACTGTGGAGAACGTTATGCCGTCTGCAACATCATTCAGTATGACTGGTATGGTGATGGGATCAGTGATGGTCTGTAGAGTAATTTCCCTGGAAGGACGCACAGACCTCTACAGACAACACAATGGCACCCTGACTGCTATTAGGTATCGATGAAATCCATGGACCCATTGTCAGACCCTAGGCTGGTACAGTGGTTCCTGGGTTCCTCCTAGTGCATGACAATATCCGGGTTCATGTGGTGAGGGAAGGCAGGAGAAGAAGGAAGTCCTTGGAGGAAAAACCCTTGGCTGCAATGCCGGACACCTAAATCCAGTAGAGCACCGCTGGGACTTTGTTTCGGTCCATCCGATGGCACCAGGTTGCACTTCCAGGAGTTCAGTAATGCCCTGGTCCTGATCTGGGAGAAGATTCCCCAGGACATCATCCGCCATCTGATTACGAGCACACGCCAAATTGTCAGACATGCATGGGTTAGCATGGAGGCCATACAAATGACCGAGTACTGTTTTGTGTTGCTGGAATGGATTTTGGCTAAGTGGACTAGCCTGCTGCATAATTTTAGAGCTATCTTTATAATTCTACCCTCTGTATGATGATATCTTTCGTTTACATCAAACGATGTGGCATGCTTTCATTCCTAACACATTACCCAGTCCATACAAGGAAAGGTATTTAGCACAGATTTCTTTTAGATTTCTTTTAGTGTTTTCAAAGAGTTTCCAAAGTAACATGACAACCTTTTATTTAAGAAACAAAAGGGAAAATGACATATCTGAATCCCAGCAAGTGATGGGTGAGGGGGCATATCTTTTAGGCTATGCCTGAAACATGGAAAATGGCCTCTATCTTGAAAGCTGGCATATTGGATCAAGGGCAAGTTTTTTCCAATGGGAAAGTGGTCATGTAGCATATCAAAGAAGACCATAATTTTTTTAGAAATCGATTGCTGCAAGATTTTCAATAGCTGGTGGTTTAAAAGTTCAAAACTTGTATTGTGCATCATAGGTAACTGAAGATGGAATTCTGATGTTCGGGGAACACAGCTACTGTTTTATAGTCACAGACTTTAACAACCGACACCTAGAAAGACTTTCACACAGCACTGTTACATCCTTCATAGCCAAATTTTGAGAAACATGGACTGTGGAATGTAAATATATTGCTCACAAAAATTAGGGGATACCCCAAAATGAAATATCCTGTAATGAAATACTCCCCGGTTATTGTGAGCAATTGAATGAAAATGAGAATGAAAACTGATTTTAACATGTAAAGGGACCAAATCCAGATGCCTCAGCCTTAATTAAAACCTTTCAGATCACTTTTAAGGCAGGCAGAAAAACGTCGTAAAATATAATGACCAAAACCTTTAAGCTTATATCATTAATAAATAAAAATGAGGTAGGCTTTTACTCCTGTTCTTTATTTATGATTTTCAAGATGCATACAGTAACGTTAATGAGTGGAAGTATGCTTAATGACTGCAATTGATCTTCTTGTAGAGGATTCTTTATCATTGCACCAACCTATAGAACATAGGCAAAAAAAAGCAAAGTCTTCACAGTGGTGGTTTAATGGAAGGCATTCCATTTTGTACTGCATTACCTCAAGACCATCCTTCATAATAAATGAAATAACGTTAATAATATCTTGCTGTGCTTCAATGAAAGATGTAATTTGCATTTCATGTGAATATGGTTTAATGCTTTCCTCTGTTGGCCTGCTTCAGATCCTGGACAAAGTGCATGTAGAGGTTTTTGAGGAGAGCGGAGAGTGATGAGGTGGTCATAGTACAGGGAAAATATGAGCTGCAACTTCATGTTTTTGCTTTAAACTTAATGGCTGATGTTATAGGGGCAGAGCAAACTGCTTAGGCATCTACGCAGGGATAATGGCCTTGCGTCTTGACTAAAAGCCAGGCGAATTTTGGAGGGTAACACAATCCCCAAGAATTCTTACTGCCAACCTGCTATGCTCTACAGCTCAAACTCAGCAGCTCTGAAATTGAGTGTCAGCACAGACCAATAAAAATCTCATGTATGGAGTCCCTGTACATTTTGCCCCACAAATATCAAATATTAGCCACAGAGAAAAAAAGAGGGACCTAGGCATCATGGCAGAAATCCTTTCGTTCAGGGATGCTTTTCATTTTTGTAGGCTTTAGCACAGATTCATTACATACAGAGTTTATTTTTCATTTCACAGTGTGCTTTTTCTTCGATAGGCTCAAAAGATATAAATGATTCTCATGCCCATACCCAAGCCATTATGCCACTGATATAAATAAAATTTAGGAAATGTGATGAAAAAATCTTAAGTATAGCTTTATGAATATTTCCTGAATTCTCAAGAGACTCTAGAATTCCCTTTGTTTATAGTAAGATGCTCTCAATTATATGTTAGGCTGAAACATTTATTGTAGATGAGTGAGATGTGAATTTGCTTCCATGCACAATATTTTCTGTATCCACTTTTAACTAGTCACCTGTCACCTCATAGCTGCATAGATTTGGCATCAGTGGCCATTTCAGCGACACACACAAGGTTAAATCTACACACAAGGTTACATCATGACTAATTTTATATATATATTCATATACTCAAGTCATTGACAATTTAGAGTAATCAATTAAGACAAGTCTTTGGCCTGTGGGAGGAAACCAAAGTACCCAGAGTAAACCCACGCAGACACAGGAAAGACACACTGACTCCACACAGAAAGGACCCAGACCACTCCGCCCTGGGCTTGAACCCAGGACCTTCTTGTCGTGAGCCAACTGCGCTACCCACTAAATCACCATGTCAGCCCCAAAAATAAAAGAGAGAGAGTGAGAAACATAAAAAATATGGAATAAACTTTAGTATTATTTTAGATTGTCATGCTCAGCTGATAATACTATCAACACTTTAACACTTTATGTAATTGCCCAAATGAGCATCAGGTGTATGATTTCTTTTTCATAACTACTATAACTTCTTATGCATTAATGAGTAACCATTGTGTCAAGTAGCAAAAGCAAAAACCATGCAACAAAATAAAACAACATATGTGTAGGGGTGGAGATATTTGTGCCTCCAAAACTCTAAATGGTCCCTAGGTCTGGAACAGCTCTAATTCTCTCCCGCTGTTAGTCTTTTTATTTACTGTGCTCTGCATATGTTTTTACATGCTGACTACTAGCCGTTTGCATCCACAGTGGTTCCTGCCCATATTTAGCTTCCCAGAATAGCAGTGAAAAATAACAAGCTCCGCTACTCTGCGAAATGGTTCACTACCATTTGCCTGAGGTCATGTGCAGTTCTAAAATTGATTTGGTCTTCAGTTTTTCCACCCTTGTGGAAGGTAAGGAAAAATCCCTCGCTGGAAGAGGGACACCCAGTTTGGGATATGCGTTGTTTTGAGCAGACGGGCCTTCTGGTGACCTTGTGAGGGTTGAACTAGCTGCTTATAAAGCCACAAAGCCACAGTTGTCTCCCTTATGCCAGTTTTGCTGGATGGCTGGAGAGTGAAGTGGCCTTTGATTTTAGGCAGACGCCAACACTTTTGGCAGCACAAAGTGAGTTTACCTAACAAACCAAAACAGTGGAAATCTAGTTTTAAGTAGATTTTAAAGGATGGTATTATTTAGGTTATTTACGATTTGAAGGAATCTGCAACTCCAAATCAGAAAAAAAACTTGGAACAGTGTGGAAATTACAAATCTTTTTTTTCAAAATGTGTCTTATATTTACTTTGACTTTCATTGCAAACAGTATGAACCTGATATTTCATGTTCAATTTGATTTCTGCTCAATTTAATTTCATTTGTTACTAAACATCTATTCCTGCATTTCACACCTGCAACACATTAAACAATGTTAGATTATTAAAGCCTTTACCACTTGTTGCAATTCCTTGTCATGTGGCACTGTTAGTACCAAATGATTTAGTGTTTCAGGTGTTATTTTGTTTAATATTTCCTGAAAACACATCTCAGGATGAGCAATAATATAGGGTTGTCGTTGTTCCATGGCCATTTCAAAATTATCCACACATTTTCTAATAAGAACATGTCAGGACTGCAGGCAGCCCAGTAGAGTACCTGTAATCCCTTTTTCTGCAGCCATACTTTTGTAATGTGTGCAACATTTGGTTTTGCAGTCTTGATAAAAAAAATGCCTGGATGTGCCTTGCAAAGATGTTGAAGGCAGCATATGCACAATGTGTTTACTTTTCTGCATTAATATGGCCATCATAGAAATGTACAACCCCAATTCCAATGATGTTTTTACTGCCTGTAGTCCAGACCTATCTCCCATTAAAATTGTGGGACACATTATGAAGCACAAAATACGACAACAGAGACCACGGACTATTGAGCAACTGTAGTTGTACATCAAGCATGAATGGGAAAGAATTCCACCTACAAAGCTTCAACAATTATTGTCCTCAGTTCCCAAATGCTTATTGAGTGTTGTTAAAAGGAAAGGTGATGTAATACAGTGGTAAACAGGTCCCGTCCTGTTAGGAAGCCTACCTCGCACAAGCGTACAGCTCGTCGTCGCTACCTTCCGCAATTACCGAGCGATCGTTAGAGCTGCTTATATATCCAGCTGACTAACGGCGTGACGACGAACACCTGGGGGTTCGACTATTTAAGTATGAGCCCCGGCTCTGTTCGTTGCCACGTCGTCGTGGTTCGTTTGCAATTTCGTTTGCATAGCGCATGGATCAATAGCGCTTATTAAACATTTACGGTCACACGGTGACATCCCGGGGCTTATAGAGCCGACGGATGTGTAAGGGGGAAACCCCTGAGGTAATCTCGAAGCCCAGCTTTCCCTCAGCTTTCTGCCGAGCTTCACTCCGGTCGACTGCACTGCTGCATTTAGGAAGCGTCTCGACGCTGCTTTTTCTAGCGCTCATAGCGCACACGAGCTTGAGCTTGCCCTCTGGTGTTTCGGAGACGCATCGCAACCGATTCGTCCTCACGCCAGCTGTGGGCGTTATCCCAGTTTGGGGCATGACCCAGCTGCATTCCCCTTCTTTCGTTTTTGTACTTTGGGGAGCCTTTTGCTCTGCCTTTATTTTTCTTAACTTCCCGCATTATTAAAACGTCGTTCGTTCCCTTTTCTGCATCTTTGGGTCCTCACTCCTATTTCATAACACGTCCCAACTCTTTTAGAACATAACTACAATAACCCTATCTTGTATTTGTAGTGTGTTTAATTAAATATGGGTTCAAAAGTATTTGCAAATCATCATATTCTATTTATGTTTTACACAACGTCCCAATTTCATTGCCATTGGGGTTGTAGATGCCCAGAAATGTGGATGTCGCTTCTGTACATTGTTAACAGAAGGCTTTTTTTTGCACAGTAAAGTTTTAAATGGCATTTGTCCCTCCACACAGCCACAAACAAAAATTGGGACACGGCCATGCATGCGGCCAAAAGCATTGGGACACATCCATACTCAGCCAAAAGTATTCAACCACACCCCATGAAGTGGCCAAATGTAGTGGGACACATCTGCACACTGCCGAAAGTAATTGGGACTCTCACCCACCCACCACCACATATGGTCAAAAGTGTTGGGACACAAACAACACTATTTCTGTTTGCCACTTTTTAAGCACTGTTGTAGTTCCATCAGGAAATGCTGTTATTAATAATCTCTTAAATGTACAGCATTAAGCAGACACACTTATCCAGAGCAACTTGCAAGTTATACAGTTTTACAGTCCAAGCAGTTTTGGGTTAAGGGTCTTGCTCCAAGACCCAAGAGTGGCAGCATCTGGATTTGAACCCTGGACCATCTTGTCTAAACTATTTACCTTATCTGTCTAATTGCTTAAATTATATACAATTAAAAAAATTCATATAAAATATTTTATGCCATATGAGCACGCAAAAATGTGATTAATGCAATGAGTTACTATATTATATAGAACTTGTTGATTTTTGCACTGCAAGAAAAACAATAATTGAACCAGGTGGTGCAAATCCAGAATATTTAGCTTTTTTAAGTTTGATGTTTGGCACGTTTGGTGTGTAACACCCTCTATCCTACATACATATTTCCCCTTGGTTAAATTCAGCATATATACAGTGCTGGTTTAGAATGAATTAACAACCTTTCATTTAGAAAAAACCCCCACAAAAACATGGACTTTGACCAGCTGAACTTTTACTGCGACAACGAGAGAAAGAGAGTTGTTTATAATGAATTAATGACACATTTGACACGTTTGTACTTAACCAGTGTTTATTGTCTAAATAATACATATCAAGAAAAATAATGTCAATGTCCTTAATAATAATTTTGAGGAGTTTATGAAAATATACAGTACAGCGGATGTCTATTGTGTGAAGAAACAAAAATCAGTATAACATGAAAGACCCATCATGGATCCGTATTGAGAACTGACAATTGGTTTTATCATAGAAGGAAAGAGAAAGTGACAGACTTGTGCCCAAACCAGTGCATTGAATGTGTAGCAGAGTAAAGTGGGTTTATTAGGAATAACCAGTTCTTGAGCAGAGTGTAGTGGTACAGCTCTAACCTTCTGCATTATGACCCATATGGCCTAGCATCAGACAGGAGGAATGCTAAATGCTGCATATTTTTAGCATTTGTTATCCATGTTAGTGATTTTTTTCTTTTCTGGACAAAACATTCAGAAATATGTGTGCCGTTCACATTTCCAATTTCACCTTTTTTTCCCTGTGTTGGGCTATGAAGCTTATTGTTTAAAACTAGACCATAATCAAATGAGACACATCGGAGACCACGTACTGCAGGGTTTATTTCTACTTGATAAATAATACAGTGTAAACCCATAATATAAGTATTTAACCTTATTTATGATTGCCCATGTTTAAGGGTGGGTTGGTCAGATGTGGGGATCAACACAGAGCACTGCAACGCAACTTGTTTCTTTCAGATGAGTAACAGGATAGCCCCCTGATCCGCCTGTCACTCTGTCTGATTAAATAGCCAATTGAATGGGATAAAAGCTTAAATGACTTGTCTGTATGTTATACAGTTATACATCCATATCCAGTTAATTCTAAGTAAAAATACAGGTATTCCCCCTATTTACAATAGGCATATGTTCTGACAAATCATGGTAAGTTGAATTTAGTGTAAAATGATGAGTTTAATATGCTGTATATATCATTAGGTAGACTACATTAGGCACACTTAAAACACACCCGAGACCACAGCTTTTCCTCACTACATTTCCCAGGACTCACCACTCCTACCCCAATCACTCCCCATGTCACGCATTATCAAGTGCATCTATCGTATCTTAAACACGTTTAACAAATGACAATGACCAAAGTTATTAACATAAAGCTTATTTTGGAATAAAGCACTTCTAATAGAGAATGTTTCCAGTTGCATAATCTTATATACAATTAATCTGACAAAAACAAAGGACATTCGATGTCGCTTAAGCTAACTACCATCCTCCGATAAGACCTATTTTGTTTTTCAAATACTACTTGAGTGCTAACAACAGATGTTAAATTGTTCTTCATACTTCTGCAACCTTCTAGTAAGCTCACAAAAAAATTGTAAATCTTTGTCATTATCAGGTGATGCGATGTGGCGCTGAACCTCCGAAGTATTTTTCCATTCCCTCACATCAAGGTCTCTATTAAATGCTAGAATAATTAGCTGTGCTTTCCTTTTGTGCTACATAATCATGGAAAATGACTTGTCACATGCTGCTGTCCAAATGTTAATTTTCAGTACTGTCAGTACGGCAGACACTGCCGTAACACTGGAATGACATCAGTTCAAGCTGTCCTGAGGCGCCTTTTTCTTGGTCACAACTGTCGATTTTGGATTGAAGAGCTGTTTAGCGACAGTAAACATGACTTTTGCTAGGTCTGAAAAGTGGATGTTCCAAACTGGTTTCACTTTCATTGGATCTATGATGGATTCATTTTCTGGGCACAGTGTACACAGAGCATCAAAAAGATGCTGTTCTGTTGTTTAAACCTTGCTAATGTTTCATAATACTGTCACTGGTGCTAAGAAAGTGTTGACACTTTCATTCACTCCAAACTGATCACATGGTGTTTCGAGGTCATTCTCTCAGATAATTATGGTCACATTTTTTTCTGTGGGCACTTAAGACAGCTGAAATGCTAGTGTAAAGATCAGCTCCTTTGGCTTATAGTATCTGGTTGGAGGATCAGGCAGGCAGTACTTTGTGAAAAACTGAAACAAAACATCTAGAGGTTGTTTCTGTAACCACTTCCAATAGTCCTGTGGCATTTCTGTTTCTTCGAATAGACGGGTGATGTTCTCTGAGTTTCCTGCTAATGGTTGCATGGGGAACAGTCCATCTCTGCTCAAGCAATCACTTCAGTTTCTCTCAGGTACTGAGTGATGCCACTGTCAGATTTCAGAGAAGCGGAATCAGAGAAATCGGATGAGGAAAAACCAGGCATTTTTCTTTTCTCAGCAGACATCACGTACTGCTATGTGATTATAGCTGTGCTGATTGCTTAAAGCTGTGCACATATGACACTGCCTAATTCAATGTATCCTAAACAACTACTGCATTGGCCCTTTTTCCCAGACATACTCTGACTCCATTATAACACTGACTGAGAATCTTGAGTCAGAATAGTAAGTAGCAGATTGCCACATTCCCTTCACACATTTGATGATCAGTTCTTCCACAAACTGAAGCATGATTAAAACAATCATTGCAATTTCACCAAGTGCAACTTTTCATTTTGAATGTTGTCAGATGTGCATGTCACATTTTGAGAAACTAGCAAGTTCCTTATCTTTCCTGAATTTCCATTCAAGCATTGTCAGAAACAGGGGGACTGTTGTTGTATCCAAGGTGAGTGAATGCCTCATCACCATTAGCACTAGCACTCGTTTCAGCAAGCATAGTAAAAACAGGAATATACAGGACATTCCCTGCCTAGAAGATGAACTTTTTTGCCATACAGTACAGACAGTTGGCGAGTTTTGAAAGATAAACTGAAACTCTGAATCCACACCACTTAACTATCTCACCAGCTGGTAAGACATTTGAGTTACTTTCATTTGAATTTGCAACATTCTGTTTAACTGACCATTTAGACTAGAAGCAGATGATAGAATGCATCATAGAGATTGAAGATGTCACATGGGTTCTGTTTATACTGTTTATTATTTTTCTGTTTATTTTGCCAATTAATGCAATTACCTTTTATAAGCGCCACTCATACGTCATGCTCCCATATGCATTTAAAACTAAAAAAGACTTTAAATTGCAGCAGACTAACTTTTTAAAAATTCATATTATTATCATTTAAATGTTATACAAGTACACATTATTTTTATTCTTATTATCCAGAAATATAATGTAACATTTTTACTCTGTTATGAAAGATGTTATGAATTGTAAACTTTTGTTTCTCGTCATTTCTTTTAATTGCAGGAGACTAACGTTTTTTTTTGTTAAAAAATGTGCAATGTTTTGCATTGTTTACACTTACAGAAAAAATGTAGGAAAATGCAACCATGAACTCGTACAAATTGTGCACATAGTATATCGTATACGACTAGGCTGATAATGGTGATGTAGATCAGGTTAAATGTCGAGCTAGGTTGAAATGTTTTAACTTAAAAACAGTTTAGTACACCAAGGTATATACAAAAACAATGTACATGACACCAATATGGACTGATAAGCCTTCACCTATTTAGCCTTTGGCAGGCTACCTTGTGAAACTTGCAGGACATATTGGGAATGCTAAGACAGCCCCCTTCATCCACTGATCCTCTTACTTTGAGCAAACTTTATGTCTAAAGCGAGCATCACTCTGGCACTGTTACCAGCTTCTGTGGTGAAAAAGTCACGAGAAGATAATTTCAGCTGCACCCATTAATGCATATGATCAAGCATACAGCCAGCCAATCTCAATGGACAAACTGAATTTGTCAAAGTGAATTTCAACATAGCACTATCATTGGACGCTACCTTTCCAACAAGTCAAAGTCTGTCAAATTTCTGGAACTACCTCATTGTTACTGTGAAGTGGAAATATTTTGGATCAACCACAACTCAGCCATGATGTGAAAGGCCACAAAAGTGTTGACACATGTAGTGGGTAAACCTGATCTGTTCTCAGGTCCCACACTCACTACTGAGTTTTGAACTGTCACGCAAAGCCAGTGCACAAACTGCTGGCTAGAACTTACACGGATTGGATTTCCTTAACCGAATATCTGAATGCAAGACTTGGATCACCCTGGACACTGCTAAGCTTTGCTATATATCTATCTATACCACAATAGAGTTGTAAGTGGCTGTATCCCAATCTGTCGAATAAGTATGAACTTTGTCAGCTATGCGTCAGAATGCTACCTGTCTGGATGAAATAAAATGCAAACCACAAGCCACAGCCAACTAATGTTTGTTTTTTAATATAATTCCTTGCAGACATTTTTCAAAATCGAATTGAATACCTTTCTGAAAGATTGGCCAAGTCCCCCCCTAATGCCAATGGTTATGTACTGAACAAGTACATAAGGGTGTGATGATTGTGTCCACATCTGTTTGGCCATTTAGTTTGTACAATAATTAGATCCCTTTAAAATGATTAATTTTATAAGAAAGTTTTTGCTCGTTGCCTGTTTGAGTGGGTTTAGGTGTTCACATGAGTCTGTAAGCGTGATGCTCAATATGAATGGACAGTGATACTCTTTGCTCACAGCAGGAAGCCACACAAGGGCTCATCTATCCCGAGCCAAACAGCAGCTAAGCCGCCTCTCAACCTCCCTCTGCTTTTCTCACGTACTCGGCTATTTACATTAAACCACATGAACGCCTGATCTTTTCAAAGTCGCGCAGTCTGTACGCACACACAGGAAATCGACTTTCCCTAGACATTTCCCTCCGAATTGAATACACACATGTATGGAATTTAAAACGGGGCAGAGATTCAAAGGGGCAAAGGGGAGCTTTGTACTGCAATTTCCCCCAAATTTAATTACGTTTATTATGGATGCCATTACTGAAGCACGGCCGAGAAAAAGGGTCATTAGTTCAGTTTGTTTGCAGTAAGGTTAGACCTGTAGCTTTGAACCGGATAGGATGAATTGACACAGAGAAGAGTGAAAGGGGGGAAAAAAGACAACGTTTCATTAACACCAAGTAAAGTTTACATCGGAGACATACAAAAATAACTTAAAGGAACACTGTGTAAATATAAATAATAAAAAAACAACCACATTCTTAATAAATAATTCTACATTATTTACAACACTGTATATTGCTAAGTGACTTAAATTACTAAAATACTGAATAAGTAAGCAGCAAACATTCCAAGCATGAGGTACAGCAAAAAGGATCCTGTTGAGTTTACAGTAGAATATGTTTTATCTTTAAACATCTATATCAGGCGTCACTTGTTTCAACGGCTTTCAATGGATTTTCAGAACATTGTTTTCTTTTCTGGCAGGAAATAAATACAGACATTTATTAGGAAAGCTCAGAAGCGGTCTCTTCTGATGTGAAACCAGTTTTGTATACTGTGTCATGAAATTGCATGTGTACTGGCGTTTGTTCTAGGCACTCTCTCCAGGTGATATAAATATAAAGCAGCAGTAATCTTGTATTTATTATTACATACAATAGCATACAGTTTAACACTGAGGATAAAGACATTTATAAAGATTAAATATCACATGGTACATTGAAAACTGCACAGACCTACGTTTGAATGCGAAATGACAAGCCCACTATGCTACGATGCTACCTACATGGTCTTTTCACTCTAGTTATTGCCATGCTTTTTCTACGGGTGCTGAGCTTGTTCCTTTGGATAGCAGTGGATGAAAGCTGAATTCTAAATGTGTTTGGGTGTTCGTTTTGTTACATTTCCTCCTACCTTCATATTTATGTGCTAAATTGTATTAAAGGGAAGAAAAGATGGCAAAGTACAGAAGTCTGCAATACACTAATAATATTATTTTATGAAACATTGACAAGAACC
Source organism: Parotocinclus maculicauda (assembly GCA_034780255.1). Lineage (NCBI taxonomy): Eukaryota > Metazoa > Chordata > Actinopteri > Siluriformes > Loricariidae > Parotocinclus > Parotocinclus maculicauda. Next base: position 12,604 of record JAUZSU010122638.1, read on the forward strand.
TGTCTGACCATAGCAGCTTTCATATGGTAAACGTTTTTTTCTTTTATCATTTACTTTACAACTTTACAAAAAAAAAACCAAACAAAAACAAGTGCAGTAATTGAGGTCAAAATACTAGTTAACAATGATCAAGAATACACCCCAGATATGATAACAATGGTAATACGAGGATAAAATACTGCCTATCCCAGGACCATCTATCAGAAAGATGTCTGCTGTCACAGAATGCATTAGTACCGTTTCTTTCCTAACCAGCTTCTGCAAACATTTAAACGACTACTGTGTAGAATGTGCTGTTTTCACACTGTCTGCATCACTCAACTCAACTCAATGAGTGTAATCTGCAGGGTTCGGGGACACTCTGAATTATTGGGCATATATCATGTAACTGGCTGGTGTGCATTTAAAGGGTAAAATGAACATACAGCATTAGGCTATTGCTGGGACTACAGCTGGTTATTACAGTACTGAGAATGGATGGCCACTGTGTGATTGAATATCTTTATGAATCCTTTGAAATCAGTGGGTGGGTAGAAACAATAACCTGGCAATGGACAATGTTAATTGACTTTTCCATTAATGAAAACCCAATTGTGCTATGTTGTACAAGGACCAGGTGGTCTACCTTTCCCAACGTAAGCCACAAACACATCTGCTTTTTAACATTTGTCACTTTAACATATTGGCAGGTTGGCTAATGGCTAAAATGTAAAAAATTTTTAGATGGCCAAAAATGGATTGTAGTCTGGAAAAATTATTGTAACCTATTTGTGTTTCTTAATTGTTGCGTTTAAATGTAGATGTTTCCTTTTTCTTAAGATTTAAGGTGGAACACTGACTATGTACAATATCACATGATCAGCAACAAAATACATTCTGCAGCGATATCTCAATGCACAGCCAAAGCAGCATAAGTAGCAGCAGCTGTGCTAAGACAACCTTCGTATCTCATTACGGCCAGGTTTCCCTCCCTCCCTGCCTCCCACTCTCTCGCTCTTTCTCTGCTGGGGTGTAATTAATGGTTTAGCACCTTTTTGATCAAAACATTTCAGGTTTAGGTTTACATATGTTTCGGTGATCAGGAGGTTATTCTTGTTGAATTACGGCTTCACAGGCTGTTCCCCCCAACATCTCCTAGTGTAGACACCTCTTCCTTCGTATGATTCATGGACTCCCATGCTGCTTTCTGACTCTGGAATAACATCTGTCAAAACACCCTAGTAGCGCTAGTCTCAATTAAAGGATATGTACTAATTTTTAAATGTTTCCAGTGCAATTTCATTGGCATGTGGGGCAAGTGAATTGGAATGGATTACCTTTTTTATTCACTGATCTAAAATTGATAGCCTTTCTCTCCCTCCCATTCATTCTTATTTTAAATTAATGAAATTACAAGATTAAAAGATGATTCTGATTACTGCATTAAATAAACAGATGCTTTCTCTTTGTTGCCTTTTGAGCACATTCTTCCTGCGGATGCAAACTAACAAATCATGGCTAGGGAATATAAAGCAATAAAACTGTCAGGTCCATGATTATTTTTTTAAATGTAGCTGGTACTCCACTTTCTTTCCTTTTTCAAACCTTATTGCATGTTAGACTGTATGGTTTGCTTGTTGGGCAGTATACCATGATAGGTTGGCATTGTTGTGAGGGCACATGGATGGGCATGTCAGTGTACAGCGTGAGTGGAATGGCCCTCTTGTAAGCAGCATGGAGAGAGAAATGTTTGTTTGTTTGATTTTTCCCCCATTGGGTACCTTGGGGCCTCCTTTGTCATAGTCTCAGCCCAGTGAGCGGAGCCGGCGCCCTTTACTGTTTTCCTGGGCGTTGGGGTCTCGACACGCACAGTCTTCTCGGGTATCACAAGACGTAGGAAATGGGATCACCTAAAAAAGAACCAGAATTAAAGTTATACATTACTGCAAACAGCTTTCTGTTCCATCAACACAACCACAATGGCCTATTGGGAACCTTTGCTTGCTGTTTTGTCAGTTAGTTATTTACCAACAAATGGGTTCCTTTTCAGCATAAAAATGCTCCTGTTCTGAAACTGGGCACTGGCCATTTAAACACCAATAACAAATGAGTGACTACACTTAAAAAAGACCTTTTCATAATAGACCATGTGAAACTAGTAGACACTGTTTTTTACATTTAGTTTGACTTTTCATTGCAGACAGCAGTTCTAAGATATTTTATGTTTTGTCTGGTTAACTTAATTTCTTTTGTTAATAAACATCCATTTCTGCATTTCAGGCCTGCAACACAGCACTAAAACTTAGCACGGTAAAGCTTTTAATGTTCTTTGTAACATTAGTTCTCACGCCACTTAAAAATGTTTTTTCATCGAGAATACCAAACGAGGAAACTTTTCAGCTGTTATTTTGTCCTGCTATTATTTTATACTGCTTTTGTAAAATCATGGTTACAAATTAGCCATTTGAAACCACATCATTATTTAGCTTTTTTAAACCTTTTCACTAGCCCCAAATTACCCTCGTCTCAACCTTTATTGAAATGTGTTGCAGGCCTGACATACAGGAATGGGTGTTTATTAACAAAAGAAATTAAGTTGAGTTAAAGTCTGAACTTTGACTTTGATAATTTTCCAGAGAATTTACATCTGCCGAAATCACAATGTAAATCACATTTAAGAAGATTGTCTATAATGATAGGCATTTTGTGATTTATTTAAGCAAAAATACAGTCATTGCAACTGGGCACTAATTAAACTCGTTCTTTAAGCAGCAATATGGATGTACTAGACAGCAGTGAATATACGTTTCATCCTGCATATAATACCATTTATGTCAGGCCACTTATGTCTTTAGATGATTAAATATGGTCAAGTTATCAAAGTCAAGGGTAAAATGTTTAGTTGTGAATGGAATTATATCATGTAGGTAAACTTCTAATGGTATGTACAGGTATGCACCATTTAATGTCCATATGATCAACGTCAGTAAAAGTTTTAATAGGAAATAATAATAATCTGTCTTATATACATCTTATTCACGTCTGACTGACAGAAAACTAGTACAAGTGATACATAATGACAGAAAAAACAATGTTCCAATGTTTATTGGTGTTTCAAAATGTTTAAAATATACAAAGATAGGAGAAACTGTATTTGACACTAAATTACTGTAATCTTTTTATAAGACATTATGAAAAAAACATTTAAAAAATATTTTCATAATATTTGTTAATTAATAGTGTTTAAAATTAAACACTGCGTGCATAATATTTAAATTACTATGTGATAATGCTTTACAGAAGGTAATACGGATGGTTAAATAGCCAATCAGTATCAGTTTAGTTCTTATGATAAATTATGGGCTTATTCCTAAACAAGGCCCAGTGCTTCTCTAAACAAGCACTGACGGTGGGAAGAGTCAGGTAAAGGAGTGTTTTTTAATTTTACATTTACTGTTTATTGTTACATGTATTTATTGTCTAATTATATACTGCCTCGAAGACACCTCAACCCATAAAGTTTTTATGTCATTTCATATGACGGTAGCACAGTAGCACATTATTTGCTGCTCCCTCCTGTACTTCCACACATCTGCACACCCTCAGCCAGGAGGCATGTCTGTGTAAGTGGACGTTGCAGAGTAGCAGTGACACAGGGTCCCAGCATAATTTCAAGGAAAAAGGAAAAATTACACATGCATAGGTGTGCGAGAGAACAAGGACTCACTTGTACATGGAGCAGTGGAGGAAGGAACGGCCTCAGTTTGCCCTGTGAAACACCCAGGGTTTCCCTCTCGTGTCCACAAACACCACAGGGGATTTTCCCAAAGTATAACTCTTGCCCATTCATATTACCCACCAGCTCTGGCTGACAACTTTCCCCATCACCATTACTGCTCATTATGAGCAGCCGACACTTTTACCAGCCATCGCGTGCATGTGTGCAAGCACAAAAATGTTTTTCCTGCCCACAAGCATCCTTAGAATTGTTTATAAAAAACACAGCCTGGAAAACCAAAAGATACTACACTGTCTCTCTGGGCTGCGAAAATGTTTTGGTAGCATAATTATTACAACCTTGGCTAACAGCAGAAATGACTGTCCAAATCTGAGACAGTCCATGTATAGTCATTGTTTGAGAATAAAAATAAAACGGATAAAGACAGCTTTGTAAAAAAAACCTGTTGTTTTTATTTTTTACGGGATATATTTTTGTTTTTTAACCTTGCTATTTCCTGGTCAGGGCTACAGTGGCTCTGGCATCTATCCCTGTAGCACACATCAGCTTTAACACTTTAACACACCACAGACGGTTTCAAATGACAGACTTGGGGACATTTCTTATACTTTGGATTGATTTGTTGACTCGTTTGTACCATCAAACTGATTTATTAAGCCTAAAAGTTATTTTGAGATGGTCATTGACATACATGCATTGATTGGTCACTTTATTTGAGATACCCATGTAGTAGTGTTGGACCTTTTTTGGTCTTCAGAACTTCAACAATTCATTGTGGCATATATTCTAGGTGTTGGAATTGTTTGGCAGGAATTCTGACCCATGTGGACAGGCCAGCTTCTCACGGCTGGCTCAAATCATCCCAGAGATGTTCTATAGGATTAAAAGCTGGCAACTGTGAAGGCCAGGGAAGCAATACAAACTCACTGCCATGCAGTTATAACTAATCCAAGACAATATTTGTGGCATAATTCATAATCCTGCTAAAAGTGGCCTTTTACCATAGGGTAAACAACAGCCATCAAGGGACGATCTTGATTGGCCACAATGCTTAGGTAAGCTCTACTGTCCAAATGTCTGTCCACAGGTATCAAAGGACCTGGGGTGTGCCAAGAAAACTCATCCCAAACTAAATTATTCCACCTCCACCAGCCAGAATTGTTGACACCTGACAGGAAGGGATCATTGATTCATGCTGACCCTCCCATCAGCATGGTGCAGCAGAAATGTGGATTCATTCCCTTGGACAGAAATGGCACTCAAACTAGTTGTATGCTGTTAAATATCTGTGCTAAGGAATGTCACGTTTCAAGCACTAGCATTGTATTGGGCTGTAGTTTGAGCATTCACCGCCTGTTTGACACTATGATTCTTGACAACCTGCTAGGACCCCTTTTGCCAACGAGTTGATAAAATCCACAGGTCTCTTTTACACTGGATGTTATTCTTTGATAACACCCTTTAAGGTATTTTTGATATACTGGCTCTGGCCTTTAAAGTGATTAGAGCACTGATTGCTCTATGTACCCCATCTAAAGTCTCAAGTGTAATTAATGTGTCTCTAATAAAGTGGGCACTCAAGTTTTTCAGATTTAACCTTAATATTTTTATGCACTGAATACAAGCACCATGTTGTAAGCTCCTCACTTTTACCTCCTGTATTTGATGGTTTTCTTGTCGTGTCTTAGTGCGTGGCGTCTGTTGTCCTAAACAGTTGAACCTTACTTCCCGTTTCTTTCTATTTAATATTTCCTCCGTATGTCTTGTACTTTGTGACATGTCTATGCAATATTTCTGGAACCACATTTGACAGTTTGTAAGTGATTGACTTGCGTATTGTGCGTCCTAAATGCACACTGAGCTTAAAAGCCACTGAATGTTCTGTCAACAACTGACTTTATCCACATTGACGTTACTCAGGCAGGAAGATATGCTTTCTGTTGACTGTATTCATGGGAATATTGTGAGCCAAAATCCATAACACTGGGGTAGTAAATAATAAAGCTATCGAAAAATAATTGATATCACCCGGTCATTGCTAAAGGTCTGATCCCAGCCAGGGGACCTCGGAGTCCTCAAACTTTTTCCAAAAACATATTTGCTGTTAAACTTACAGAAACTGTGAATTTTGCATATTCTTGAATTTAATACAGTGTTTTCCATTACAAATCATACAATCCACATAACTAATAATAGATAAAATATTATAAATTGTTGTATTTTAGAAGTTATTAGTATTTAGTAAGTCCCCCCTTGTTCTAATGACAGTGTGCACTTAAGTTGACATGAAGTCTGCAAAATCTTATGATGCATGTTATCCCGGGATGATTTCACAACATTCCAAAGAGTGATTTGTGACGTTACCGCATGCTTGTCTCTTCTCTGTGTTAAATGGGGTTTAGGTAAGGCGACTATGGAGGAAAGTTTATGAAAGTAGTGTTCTTTAAATTGTTAACCTGACACCTGGGATGAAAAATGCTAAATTACCAGAACAAAACAAACAAATAAACCAAAAAAAAAAATGCATTTCACCAGAAGCATTTTCACAAGTGCTTTGAATGAAGCTTTTGGTCCGACTGTATATGATTTATCTACACTGCTCACAAACTGCTTTTAAATGTTTAATCTATCAAAAGTATTTATCAGATCACTATAGCAAATGCATCAGTTATGTTATCATAAGCTAAATTAATGCAATTATGAAATACTTTTTTAGTGTTCATTTATCATTCGTGGCAAAGTAACACCCACTTTAGTGTTAAATCACTGAATATATTTAGTTTTTATTAGGCCTAATTTTAATGCACACTTGTGAACAAAGGGGTACAAGCTGTGCATCTGCAACGGCTGTACATATTAAAACATCTGACCTTTGAAAAGGTTCTTTTGTTTAAATCACAACATCTCTAGAAATCTACATACTACAGTTTTGAAAAACGAAAATGAAAAAGTCTGTTTTTCTACTTAAAACTAAATAACATTTAAATAAAAGAATGTAAACAGCCCAAAAAATATATGCATCAATCAAATATATTTTAGGGTAAAGTCTAATATTGCTATTATTTTGGGCAAAGTTTGACATAAATGATTATTCATGATATTATTATATGATGTTTGCCAATGAAGTCTTGTCTTCACAGAAAAACACATTTCTGAAAAGCAAGTCACTTCCTCTGCTCTGATCCCAGGTCCAATATTGCAGACCACATTATTTGACATCATGGACTCATCACGAACTGGCCCTCCTTGAGTCCCACGGAACCGTTAGGATGTTTTGTGTCACTGTTGCTTTGCTGTCTGCAGCTCGACACTCAGAAAAGGATTTCCCAATTCCTCATTGGTCCGGCGAGAGCAATTATACCCTATTGATGGCTTGTTTGGAAGGAAATGACCTTGGCTGACACTAGACTTAGTGAACAGCGATGTGATATATGCTGTGACATTGTGGAACACTGGATTGAAACAAACGCAGGCCATCCAAAACAACAATGCAAACTGGCAACTGATTCTGCAAGACAGCTAAAATGAATGCCAGCATAGACCTCCAAAGTTCTTTCACACAACATTGACTTTAGAAAAACAATAAAATAAATCCAGTAAACCACTAAAAGGGAAGAAATATTATGGAAGCAGAAATATAATGTTCAGGCTTTTTAAGGTCATCTCAGATGTTCAGGATGTGTGAGGTTTTTTGGGCCTTTGCTATACGGCAGCTCTTGTTATAGTCATCCTTACATAGAAATGTTTATAAGATCTTGACTTTTAACAAACCACCTTAAATCTTCCTATCACCCACTTAGTGCCCAATTAGAATCCTAGGCTTTTAAAGAAGGAGGATTTAATTCAGTTTAGTTCATTATTTGTAATCCATGGTGTGACTAAACAAATCCAGTAAGTATTTAAGTAAAGCTGTAATAATGTCTTCAGAGCAACCTACAAAGCTATTACTAACTTCATAACAGCTCTATGTTTTCCACATGCCCATTGACCAATAACTGATCAGGGACAATCATATATCTCCATAAGTTTCACATAACTAAGACTGGACCACAAAAAAACATTTTTGGTCATTAAGTTGGAAGGGGTCGTCCATGGCATGCGTTCTACTCACTAATTGGGTCTTTAAAGTGAAAAACCGTATGTGACATTTTTATAATTTACATACGTATTCCATAACATTATTTCATGTCCTCTATTTAAAACCAACCGTCACTGAAGCTACAGTGATGGTTTTATTGTGGCTAAAGTTAATGTTTTATTTTTAATGGAAGATATCGAATAGGATACCATACTTAAGTCGTTATAATAAAAATGCTTCATAGTTCCAGTGCAGCATTTACACCAGTCATTATCAATCATCCCTGCTTTAGCTGCTTATCCATGGAGAACATAGCGTACAGGCATAATTGTGATCTAGACAAAATGCCATTCCATCACAGGTAGGGCAGAAGTCAGCCCAGACAAAGAAAGTTGTGTGAGCTTGTGAGATACAACCCAACCAAAAGACACTAGATTTCAAATGATGTTATGTGTTGCTTTTAAAAAATATAACATCTGTCTTTATTTGTCATAACGGATGCATCTTCTAACCTCCAAGACTAGAAGCTGTTTTATGGAAAAGGATAAAATGAGTTGTTCGAGACTAGCCTATCACTGGACTTCGGGTAAATATTTTTTTTCATTTATTTGTATTTTATTTGCAGAAATCCAGAAAGTAGATGAAGAATAGAAAATATGAATGAGACCAAATAAATTATACTTTGTCATTTACAGTACTGTACAAAAGCCTCATTCATTGTATAATGACCATATATAATTATATCCTAGTCTCTTTGTTACAATACAATCAAAAATGTGCTTGTGTATAAAAAGACAGCTTCTCTAGGCTACAGTGGCAAGTAGTGGTTTAGTCTGACCTCCCCTTACTCTCGGAATTCAAAGAAGCTTGATCAACAATGGTCTTTTTGAAAGGGTAGCATCCAAGAAACCACTTTTTGGAAGGGGGAATATACTAAATCTCACAAAGTTGGAGCATTGTAATCAGTGGACAAGTATAATGGAGTGAGGAATTCAAGTTTGAAATTTTTGAGTCCAATTGTTGACTACACATTTTATATGGTCATTGATCATTAACAGATCTAAAGGTGACTTAAGATTATTGCACTGTATTGTATTTACAGAGGGAAATGAATCAAGAGAATATGGTACATTTACTATCCAGATATCTCTGTAGAAATCAACATTAAGCATATAGCCCACAATATGAAACACATTCCTTTTATGCATAATGAATATTCAAATTGCATATATAGCACTGTCTGTAGGAAGCTATTTTAATTTATGTTGTCTACCAAACAACATAGCAACATTTCTGGTGCAAATGGTTAAGATAGATTAATAAAGATTTAGATACGATTACAAAAAGCTTATGTTAAAACACAGACACGTCCTCTCATTCTCTTGGGGACACTTTTAGATTCCTGACCTAACGCATGTATTTGAAATGTGGGACGAAACCCACACCAAAACAAGTAGAAACGGTTAAGTCCACATGCCAGGTATTGGATAAGGGATCTCTAGAGTTGTACCATGACCACTGTAACCACTGCATCACTGTTCTACCTGATCTAAATATTTATCAAAAGAAACACAATGTCAGAATCAGTGGCACCTCGGTATGTAGTACTCTGTGTTCCCTCCCTAAAAATAGCAACACTGAGTCTCCTTTATATTGCTTGATGAGGAAAATTGTCTATTTAGCTCGCCACATGGGTTATAATGGGGTTAAGGTGAGAGAATAGGGTGGCTGAATGTCATGAGTCTATTAGCAGTGAGGCATTTTCATATGCAGCTTCAGGAATATTTTAAAAAGAATGTACTGCTGTATGATATGAACCAGTTGTAGTTGAAGCTCACAGATCATTCACCTCAACACTCAACAATGGTGAAATAAGGCTATTTTTTGTATTGCCTTACCTTATGCTATGCCAAGTATTTGTTGCCAGAAAGCTCAGTGTTTCTCATCTGATAATAAATTCCAGTCAACATTCCAGCAGCACCTTGCACCAAGTCAGATGTGGTTAGATAAAAGAAAAGGTTTTCGTTTGACATGCCGTATAACCCTGTGGTTGTATTTGAATCCTTAGTATTTCCGAAACTTTTATCACCAACTGTATTATTACACCTTTTAGAAGCCCATTTCCTTTAGATTACACATTAACGCAAACTTTACCCTTCCTGTTAATTGCTTTCACGTTCTGTGACCAGTCAGATCTGACCTTAACACTGCAAAACTGAACTACTTTCTCTAAAAGTTCCATTGAAGCCAATTTTCATTAATTATGTGAATTTATATGCATTTTCTAAACAAAGCCATAAAGCTTTTTTAATACTGCACAAACTTCACTGGAACACATCTGGACAATTACGTAATACGTTGGCATGAAGATGGAATTTTATTGTGTTTAGAGACTTGGTTACCTGAAAATATCCAATCATGGTAATCTCTATTTATTCATCTTCAGATGCAACCGGCAAACCTCACCGTGCCAGAGGCGGGATACGTACCAAAGTAGCTATGCACTGTAAACCAGAGCGATGATTATTAAGCTACCGAGTGCCAAAATTCCAGAAATACTGATTTTTTGGGACAGAAATTAAGTGGTTATTGGCACGAGTAAGTCCAAGGTACAAATAAAGTGATAACAGGTATTCATTGTTTAACATCCATTCAACCAGTGTATATTCTCTTTAATATCTGGGGTATTAGGAACTATAATAGAAAATGAAAATTAGTTTTGTACACCTCTTAATTCGTCTCTGAATGACAAAAATGTAGCATGAGCGAACCCTTGCACCCTTGCTAACAAAGGAGAATCTTAAGGGCAGACAAAAAAAATGGTTCTTTAGTTTTTGGTAATAGTTAAAAATTTTATAAAAGATACAAAGATAGAAATTACTGTATTATACAGTACAAAATGTTTTCATATCATCTTGATTAAAATAAAATATTAGGTGAAAAATAGCTAAACTACTGCATGACTATGTGGTAATGTCTATGTGGTGTGTATATATATATGGTAAACATCATGTTTCACAGAATGTAATGTGGACGTTAAAGGCGCATACCTGCATATGAACATGAAGAAATATGGGAATATTTGTGTACTTGTATGTGACACAAACAGTATCCTTATAGGAGCAAAATATACTGTTCCCCACCCAGATGTGTTCATTAGAAATGCCAATATTCAAAACATTTATGAAGGTCAACATACTTCTATTCAATTAGATCTTTTTCCATGTTGATAAATGACTAAGGAGTGACATTTGTATCATATTGCATCATATTTATACTACTGGGCTAGTGAAGTTCTTCCAAAGACTTTCATTAGAACAAACACTTTACTCACCATTTTGGTTTTGACAGTAGAATGGCAGCAGTCTCCACCATCATAGTTACAGAACGCTCGGTTGTTTATAGCATCGCAGTAGTTATCACCCATGAAAGGCTGTAGATCAGGAAACAAACAGACAAAAACAGGCTTTAAAATACCACATAATAAAAGTGTGTAAAGTTAAAGAAAATCCTTCCTAGTAAAAATACATAGCAGTTTTTATTAACGCCATGTAAACAAGGCTTGACCTATATCTGGAGCCAGTGTGGCTAGTTGGTTAGTGGTTTAGTGGTGGTTAGTGGAGTAGTAGTCTTCCTATTATTCACTAAACATTAATGGACCTTTGTTGTGTGATGGATGACAGCATGCACCCGGGTACAAATAGTATAAATTCTATTAATATATAACCCCAAATCAGAAAAAAATTGGACAGCATGGAAAATGCAAAAAAAAAAATACTTATTTCATTGCAGAAAATTCTACTCCTGCATTTCAGACCCACAATGTATTACCTAAAAGTTGGGGCAGGGGTAATTTAGGTCTAGAAATTAGGTAAAAACTAAATAAGGATGTGATTTGAAACAGCTGATGTCAATAGGTGATTGTAAACAAAAGCAGTATCCACAAAAGGCTTTGAGGAGCAACAATGGGCAGATAATCTCTTGTTTGTCAACAAATGCATAATGAAATGTTTAAACCAATATACCTAATAGAAAGACAAGGGACTACTCTGACATAAAAGTCAACGTTAATGTGATTTTTTCTGATGTGGGGTTGTGTTATAATATTTTTTAATGCAGTGAGACCACCAAATTAATGTCAGCTACAGCCATTTTTTGTTGCAACTAGTGGATGAATGTTGATTCGATGTGTAATACGAACAGTTTACGAATGTTGATTGTTTAGATGTTATATGCACACTCTTCATATAATGTGTTACCAGTAGTTATAATCATAATGAATGTGTGGCATGGTGCCAGAAAATCATCACTACCAGAATAAACCTGTCCTGTGTATTTCCAGACAGGGAGCGGCAGTGCGAGAGAAGTGTTCACACATATACATCCACACTATGCAAAAATAGACGCACAGACAGAGTCTGTTGCAATTACGGCGCTGTGGAAAAATTTAGTTAGTATTCCTAAGCATGTGGATGGAGGCCTCTCTTAATGGGGAAACCGAAGCGCTGTTAAACTTATATATGTGTCTCCCTTAAGAGTTATTGCACATTTCCATCTTGACAGACTCCAAAGGTTCCCGGGTACACCTGTGACCTTTTTCCAGTTTGAAAACATCTCCTAGGCATGACCCGGCTTCTTTCAGAGGACTGCTAATTAATTATCCAGTGGCTCTAAGTGGGTCAGGATGTGGCGTGTTTAAAAGGCTGCCGTACGGGCACAAATAAAAATGGTGACCGGTCAGCTGTCATCAACTGCGCATTACTGAGCTGCCTTAATAAAGATTATTTGTTAGGGGGGTTACAATAATGCTAAAATAATGTTTTTCATTGTATTATTTGACTTAAACTTAAGACTTAAACTTCCAAATGCTAACAATTCAGACTCCAATTTAACATCTGTAGACTTTTTAGGGCTAGTTACGGGATACTTCAACTCCATCATTCCACAGAGCTCTCTTTTAAAGAGTGTCCCAGATGGGGTCTCTAGGTCCCTCTAAAATGCAAAGAACAACAAATCACCCATCTAAACAAAACAGAGGTGGTCACGAACAGTCCCTCATAAGTTTTTGTCAGCGCTGTTAAAGCTGACTCAATCAGGTTAGGACTTGGTCACAGTAGACAGCTACAAAGGAAAACACCAACCACCAACTGTGGGCTTATTTATGTACTAGACTTCAAAAAGACATGAGAAGATGGCAGAAACAACTGTTTAAGGTCAGATTCTGGTGAGTCAGACCTATGCATCCATACAGCAAATAGCTACTGCACACCAAGACATTTAGATATTATTTATTAATGATGATAAATAGAATGGAAAATTATTGGTAATTACTTACACGAAAAGTCCACCTCGTCCACACTAGCCAAGCGTTAACATATTTTTCTCCATTGTGGCCATGACGATTGTTTTTTAGACTGTGAATCTTTTTCGGGAGCACTTGTTACAGTTGGCTGAATTTGAAAACACTGGAAATTTCCAAGAATGCTGACGTGATCCCAGTTCCAACACATCCAGAATGGGGAGGAATTAATTACAAGGTCCTTGGAAATGTAGACCCAGCCTTCTTTGCTGGGGCACACCACATGAAACCTCTCAGGAAATTGTGTAAATTACCTGTAATTTCTGGCCATATTAAGTATAGACGGTTTCCTATGGTCTTGCCATTTCAGCATAGAAAAGGATAATGAAGCTAATACTGACATTAGTAGTGTTAAAATTTAGATAAATATGAAAAAGAGGAAAAATGTTAGGTTAAAAACTGTGCAAGTATACATCTTACCTCACAACCTTTAATGCAATGTAGAGTCTCTGGACTTGGATACCATTTCAGGCAAACCATTCAGTTTATGTGAGTGGGTAGTGGAGTTGGAAGTGGAATTTGTGGATGCCATTCCAGGCTAAGAATATCCATAAAAGATGCATTTAAATTTTTTGGCAGATTTCTATCTGAGTATAAGTGTAAACAAATAAAATCCCTTTGCTTCCCCCATTTTGGTTTTGGTGTTGGAGTAGAGCAAAATGCATTAAAGAAATACCCCAGCATTTTTCATCCTAATGTACCACATCTGTAGTGTATGAATGATTACCACAAGCAAGTATGCATTTTCCAGCACTGAAAAAAGAATGCAAGCTCCATTTATTCCATAACTGGGTTACAATGGAAACCTAAGAGCAGTTGTTCATCAATAAACATTACAAATGTGTGGAAAAAAACTGAAATGTAAACTACAGTAATGTAAATGGGGGGCAATATTCTGCTTGTGCTACCACAGATCAAACCCCCCATACCCAAGGAACTCAAACTTGACTGACTTTTGGTGAGATGGAACTTCAGAAACTCAACCCTGGTTGAGGCTGGTACCATTACTTTTACAGAGATGGACAAACCAGCAGTCTACCCACTGAGGCATTCTGCTTAGTATCCTCTGGTGAAAGGATTACATTTTAAAATAATTTTAACATTTTTACATAATTACATTTATCCAGTGGTTCTAGTCAAAAGAAATGGATAGTCTGTGCTTAGCTCCCCCATATATCTACGATTTAATTTTCTGTGTACATTTACATTTACATTTACAGTATTTAGCAGACGCCCTTATCCAGAGCGACTTACAAAAGTGTACAAGAAATGTAAAACATTGCACATTTTCCAAAATAGATTTTAAACACAAAAAACTTTGCAATTGGCATCAATTATAAAAAGCAATGAATTAACCTAATGCATGTTTTTGGACTGTGGGAAAAAAAAACCCCACACAGACATGGGGTCTAGACTACTCTACCTGGGATCGAACCCAGGACTTTCTTGCTATGAGGCAATGTTGCTACCCATGGTGCTTTCTAGTGGGTATACTACATTGCTGTACATCATGGTCATGGTTACTGTTGCCTAGTCCTCATAATGTACCATTCTGGTCGAGGTCTGCATTCCAGTTATGTCTGTTCAGAGTTCTGCCTACCCAAAGACTATCTAAGTTTGAATTTTCCAAGGATAATGGGTTGGGTCTGTGGTAGTGCAAGGTCAATGGTGATTTCATATAACTGACATCTCTAACTGACAGAATGTCTGACCAATGCTGTACAACCCCAAATTCCATTTCCATCTCTTCTTTTCTGATTTAGGGATGTAATCATATGCATATTTTCTAATTTACTTTTACTGCTAAAGAAATACATTTTGTGCAATCAGGTAGACACAGTAATCAGTCATTCCTGTTTTTTTGCACTCAGACTACATCAGACTACACTGCCACTTTATAAATACAAATATCTTCGTTTGAAAGTTTCACAAATTTCTAAAAAATTAAGATACAAGAAACAAGAAAAAAGATATAACTACTGCAACCTTTCCTTAAACTTTCCGATTTGTTCAGTGTTCTTACTTGATGAAATATTAAATTCTGTGACACTTGAGGTAATCATATATACAGATGCAACAGAGAGCGATTAGACTGTCAAGCAATAGGGTGTCCCTTAAACCACTGGGCTAAGAGCTCCACAGACTTAGAAGCTTGGCTCAGTAGAGAAGCTATTAAATGTGAGGAGCACTAGTTGGCTGGGCCTTTTGGGTAGGCCCAGGTAGAAAGAATATTTAGAGTACGGAAACAACACCCTCTGAGGGAACTCCGGCAACCATAAGAAGTGGAAAAGCCGAAACATAAACATAACATTTCCACAAAAGCAACCAATTGCCTGCTTTTCCGGCTTGGCTCAAGATGCAGAGTCTTGTTTTGGACAATATACGCGCGTGTACACATACACACACACACACACACACACATACAATAAACACACAAAATTCGGTGTCACCCAGGGAACCTGTTTACTTACACCCAATTTAAACCGTCTGCTCCTAAACCTGTGCTTGTTTTTACAGTTTCTCTAAATATGTGGCATGGACAAACACAACCTGCCTCTTAAAAAGATGTTTATACTGTTTATATCAGGCGCCTTTTCTTTTTCTCTCTTCTTCCAAGTCATGCTGTTCGGACCTGGATACTTTCCAGCAGATTTTGAGCTTCCGTCTAGAGTGATTTCTTCAGGGCTTAGGATACTAGCAGTGTTTGTTTTTTTCTTCTGCTTTCTAAGACCAGCTTTTTTCATCTTTTAAAAATGACATGTCTGAAGTAAATCAAGTAAATTATAATCTTTGCCAATTTGTGGGGCCGACAGTTCCATCAACACATTCAACTCCACCATGGTAACACAGGGTCATTGAGAGGGAGAGGCATTATTCACATGCTCACATATGGCAAGCTAAATGAGAGCAAATCAAAAACAATCAGGCTTCTGAAAACATCCTTCACAACAGTTTGAAGTAATAGGTGGAAAAAAAGAGAAAGTCAAATAAAAGTCAGACAACCTTTTAACCACTCAGAGCTATGATGTCACCCAAAAACACCATGCAATCCGCTAGAAATAAATCAGTGACATAAATCACGCAGATGGCTATTCCTCATTTCGTTTTTAAACCCTTTACAATATTATGGCTTGTGACTGTGCTTTATTTATTCCTAAGTAACTTGTAAATTATTACAGAATAACAGAGCAGATGGATGTTTATTTTGTCAATCATTTCTATAATTCTCAAAAATGAGTCACTTAATAGGGCAAAAGTAATTTTAAGGGCTAGACTGGTGTCTGTGGTCATATAGAAATGATGTGGCCACTGTGATGAAATGTCCCATGGAAATAAAAACTTAGAGTGGACGAAAGGGGCACATTCACAGTGTTAAAGGAAGGACAACCACCTACAGTAGGTCCCCATCATTTGTGAATGGGTTAGATGTCTGTTTTGGAAATCGTGCATGGTTCAGGAGCCAAGACGTCCAGCCATTACACGATTAACCCCAAGCAATCACCTGACCATGTCTCTGGTCAGACAGTCAGATGGGAAATTTATTCTCTGCATAATAACGGCTGGTTTTCCCACTCATTCGCTACACTCACCATCTTTATTATTATTATTATTATTATTATTATTATGTTATTATTTTTCACATTTTAACCCCCACTTCTCCTGGTTAGACTCGGGGATTGGTTGCCATAATTTACTAGGTGCAGATGGAATTGCGCCCCAGATGGCATGTTTGTACAGTGCAGGTTTCAGTAGGGGTTGTTGGTACGCTCTGGTGTAAGCTATGTTCAATTTTATTTAAATTACACAGAGTGCTTAAGTAAGATCACTACACTGGGTCTTATGTGGTTTTGGTTAGAAAACCAACAGTTAATATGGGGAATTTGGCAATATAATTGTTATATAATTTAATATAATTATAATTGTGATATAATGTAATATAATAATTGCCATGGCATGATAGTTTAGGCTCGTTTTGTGTACTTATTTTTATTGTTATCTTTCAGTTCCTACATAATTTCTACATGAATAACTCAATAAAGGTCACATTTAAGACAGGATTCTTTATAGTATGTACCTACTGTATATACAGGCTAGTGTATATATATTCTCTCTCTCTCTCCCTCTCTCTCTATCCATATATATACACAGTCGAATCTGGTTAATTGGACCACCGGTTAATGGGACCAGCCGCTTATTCGGACCAAATCCTAAAGTACCAAAACAAATCCTATTATATACGTGT
>JAUZSU010122639.1:0-17959 GCA_034780255.1 Parotocinclus maculicauda
GCCGCAGCCGTAGCCCCAGCCGCAGGGCGAGCCCCAGCCTCAGCCTTAGCCCCAGCCCCAGCCCCAGCCCCAGCCCCAGCCCCGTATACCCCAGAGAATCCTGAACCTCCTGTGGCCAGGAACAAATCAGCGACAAAGACAGACATGATCAGAATGAAATCTAGCAGTCAGACTTGTCATTGGAAACACAGATCCTGAAGACCAGGAGCCGACAGCGAGGGCCCTCACCACATCAAAATCCAAACTGGTTAAAAAAAGTGTCTGCAAACCTTTTCCCATAAACTACAAAAATACACTCCAAACTATCTCACAAAAATGAGTATACCTCTTAAATTTTTGTAACTATTGTATTATATCTTTATATGGGACAACACAGAAGATCTGACACTTATGTTACAATGTTAAGTATTAAGTCTACAACTTTTATAACAGTCTACATTTGCTGTGTCTATAAAATATCTCAACACACAGCCATTAACATCTAAACCACTGGCAACAAAAGTGAGTACAACCCTTAAATAAATTGGGCACATTATTCCCAATTAGCCATTTTCCCTTCCTGGTATCATGTGGCTCATTAGTGTTACAAGTACTCAGGTGTAAATGGGAAGCAGGTGTGTTAAATGTGGTGTTATTGCTCTCACACTCTTTCATACTGGTCACTGGAAGTTCAACATTGCATCTCCTGGCAAAAAACTCTCTGAGGATCTGATAAAAACTATTGTTGCCTCACATAAAGATGACCTAGGCTTTATGAAGATTACCAACATCGTAAACTTGAGCTGCAGCACGGTGACCAAAACTGTACAGCGGTTTAACAGGACAGGTTCCACTCAGAACAGGCCTTAGACCATGGTCCACCAAAGAAGTTGAGTGCACATGCTCAGAGTCATATCCAGAGGTTGGCTATTAAAACAAAAAGACGTAGGAGTGCTGCCAGCATTGCTGAAGAGGTTAAAGGGGTGGGGGGTCAGCCTGTCAGTGCTCAGACCGCACACCACACACTGTATCAAAATGGTCCGCTTATCAAATTGGTGTACACACTGTTGTAAGATACTGTATATCATAAGTATCATAAGTATAAGAAACAGAACATCGTCTACATCCAAGCTTTGATTGGATTTCCTCTCTTTTTCGTGTCTCCTGCTAAAATAACATAGAACATGATTGCTGCTTTTAGGGAAGGATTAGGAGTGTAATCCAGCAGAGATTCTCAGCCTAGCATTTCAGATTAAAATCATGATCATGCCAAGGAAGCATGTGGGAAGCCCAAAACTGTAAGCAGTAGTTAACACATCTGAAATCTGCAATTCTGTTTCCTAATTTGCCATCTCATTAATTAATGTGATACAGATGCAGGTCTGGACTTTCTGATGCTTCGGGTAGAGCTGCTGCTTCACTGATGAAAGAAAACGGATCACGTTCCTGCCTTTTATCGAACGTTTTGACGAACGTTCTTCACTGCACCTGTAAGATGTGACCTGGACCGATTTGTTGAGCTGTTCTGGAAAAAACAACCTCTGGCCAAAACCCGCCAGAATATAACATATGCACTCAGATATCAAAGAGGGATGGAGTGCACCAGCACTTTTACCATCCATCAGAGAAAACAACAGAGAGCAAGAGAGAAAGAGAGAGAAAGAGAATACTTTCCAATATGAATCAGCAGCTGGGAATTTCCTTTGTTTTGTTTTTTTTAAAGTGGGTGTGTAGAAGACATCGTATTCCACGGGTTGCTTTCCAGATGGTTCCGATCAGTTTAATCAAACCAATGATTCTTTCTCATCAGGAAATGACAGCTTAGAATGCCAACCTTACCCATCACACGGGTCTAACAGAAGACCATTGTCTGTACCTTTAATGGCCAAATACAAATAAAATGCATAAAGACATGGTGGGTGTGTGATGCGTGCTTTTTGTTGTACTTCAGCCACTGTGCTCAAGCGTAGGAAACTAACAAGCATGGACAGCTATCACTTTAGGACCATGACTAGATCCAGATACTCAAACCTTACCAAAAATGTCAAGTTTTACATAGGGAGGAAATGGACAAATAATGGAGTCATAGCAACATTTCAAGGACCTCGTAAGGACTGTAATTGCAGTGCTGCCATAGACGGCTTGGAGGAAGGTTGATATTGGAACGTTCTTCAAAAAATCGAGTTCTTTGAGGGATTAATAAGTGGAGACTGACTTTACGGTCTATACTAAAGAACGGCTCATAGAGCGTGAAATCTAAATCTGGTAATTGAGAAGGTCACTGAAGGATTTCATCTTTACCCTGCTTGCATGAAACCACTAATTCTGACAATTCAAACAATCTGTATATGAAAGCATCAGCATTGATCTGGTACTAAATAGGATTTCGTTTTCTCTGCTCTTCCATGATCATACAAAAAATCTTTGAACCTAAAAATATTTAATGCTCACATGTATATTTATTCATCTCACATTCATCTAGTGAGACTGAACTTGGTAAACAAGCTTTAAGAGACCCGTATAGGGGCCCAGTAGTGGCATACTTTCAAAGGCCCCACTGTTTCCAACATGCTTGTAGAATGCTAGATGATTAAGAGAAGCTTCTGCTTTCTGACCTCATTGCTTAAAATTAGGATGTTTGTTTAAGTGTTTACAAAAAATGGTCCAGTAGGAATTGTAACTGAAAAGATTGTGACATGGCAAGAAGAATCCCTATACTACTAGAAATCAAATTTCTGGGTCTAAACCAATGAACACAACAAACTGAAAACCAAAACGAAAAGCAAAAGGTTTGTTTGCTTGCTTTTAATCACCTTTGTCTGTTTTTTTAATGACACAAAAATACTGATACCCACGGATTGTTAACTCTCGAAAGACTGAATCTGATTCCATCATTTATTTAAATCAATACTTTAATAATGCATAATTTATTTAAAAATTGACTTCCTTTTGGTTTTCATTACCATACAATTGCAAAAATGTTCTTCAGATTGTCTAACAGATACACCTGTTTCATTTTATCCCACTTGCAGGCGTATTAATTCCTTTCATAATTAGTTATCATATCCTCTACTTAACCAACCACTCGTTTGAAGCAAACAGGGCAAGCCACATTTATGGAAATTAAATTAACTGCTTACAGAAATGAGGGAAGATTTCATTTATTTTTCACAAAATTCTCACTATTTTTTGCGAGCACTATAGTTTTATTAATAAGACACAAATTAGAGCACATGAAAGAAATTTGCAAGCATGGAACAGTGAGGCTGTACTTAGGATTTCAGTTGTTCTTCAGGTTTGGTTGACATCTGTAATTGTTGTCACTCCCTGGCTTAATCTGACATATATATTTTATCACTCAGAAATGTGTCATTTTATTATTTCTATTTATAATTTGACTTGACACACTGCAAAAAATGTAGAAATGGTTTGGGTGAGATCAAGGGTGAGATCAAATTGTTGCTCTTGCCTCCAAATTCCCTAGATCTCAATCCAATTGAGCACAGTCCGGTCCATGGATCCCCACTTTGCATCTTACAGGACTTAAAGAATGTGCTGCTAAAATTGTGAGCCTGATACCACAAAACACCTTCAGAGGTCTTGGGTGGATCAAAGCCTTGGTGCCACAACGGGACATTTTTTCCTTGGAAATATTTCAGTATTTTGAGAGCACGGTCCTGAAAAGGAGACTTTACAGAATTCCCATTACAAGAAGCCTTTGCACAATACATCACCCCAAAGTTAGCCTATTTAAATAAAGGTTCGAATCAGATTTTGGCACTAATAAGATAAGCAGGCTTTACGAGCACTTAAGAAAGCAAACTTCAGATACTAAACATGTGCTCGCGATTTGGCCACTTTGATATTTACTATTACGTTTCACTCGCTGGCGGTGCGTCGAGCCCGAGTTCAACGTAAAACCGTTGCGTGTGTCAGTCGTTCCCCAGGAGACCTGAGCGAGCCTGTAATCCATTGCAAAGCAAACCAAAGTGCAACATGACTTCATTTACGGCTCAATGGGAGCTGGAACGAGCACGAGGACGACGCTCATAACCGAGACCACCAAGCTCGAGAAGGTAAACGAAGAGTTCTGAAAATATTTGCCGTGCGCACTTTGATACGTTCCTATTTATTTCTTTTGTCAGAGTGTCAGGCACGGCGAGGTGAAAAGCTAATTTGCTCTACGGGGCGTCTGGAACGCGTCTGAGAGAAAACAGGAGCGCAGGAGCACACACTGAGGCGAACACCGCCGAGTCAGGCTGACATGGTGGCATGGAACATGCTCAACACAAACCCGTTAAACTGTGGGAGGGTTCGGGTGCCCGCAGTGACGCACACGGAAGGCGGTATTCGCGAATGCAGTGTGTACTCGCACGACGTGTAACTCATCGAATTTCTAATCAAGCAGCCACAACCAGGCTAAAGTACAAAATGTCCACTTTCAATTTTAGAAGTCCTACCAGGGAACCCAAATTGAAACATTGAAACCCATGCAAATATCTCAGGGCGCCATTTGTTGTTTTAGCAATGTTAAGTTGCTTTGATAAAGTCAGTATTTAAAGTGTTCTTGGTTGCTATCCTTTCAAAAAGACCATCCATCCATCCATTATCTTTCGCTTGCCCACCAGGCAACTCTTGATGCAGGGGCAGGAATAACCCTAGACGGGGAGCCAATCCATGGCAGGGCACACACAGACAGTCATAAACTAATGGCCACTTTAGAGACACCAATTAACCTAACACGTATGTCTTTGGACTGTAGAAGAAAACCGGAGTACCCAGAGTAAACCCATGCAGACGCAGACTCCACACAGAAAGGACCCAGGAAGCTTCATCCTGGGACTGAACCTGGGACCTGCTTGCTGTGAAGCAGCGGTGCTACCCTTCCAAAATGACCATTTCTGATCCAACTTCTTCAGAGTGTAGTAGGTCTACTTGGCATTCTGTTATTACTCAAGTGTAGAGGGAGGTCACTCTAAATACTCACCACTGTAAACCATACAGGATGAGACTGAAAAATAAGAGATATGATCTTATATATTATACCTATAACAAATCTAATGGTGACATGGAAGTCATGACCTTCAGAACATCTGTAGACGCTGTGGTCTTCCCCAGTGATGTCACTCAAGCATTACAGACATCGTCAATTCTGGTTCATTTAAGCAATTATTCAGTTTGACAGAATTTGAAGGCCAGTCAAGAATCTGACAGTTAAGGCATGTAAGTGAACCCCGACTACAAAAATACTTTAATGTAACGTGCAGAACTTCTGCATCTCCAGCACAAACCTAAAGAAAGAACACTAAACCTTTTGGCTGACCAAATCAAGGGAAGAGGAACACTGTGCACATTTCGTTCTTGGCCGAATCGTTCCTTTAACCAAAGGTAGAAATTTGTATCGTCCAATCTGTCTCATTTCAGAAACAACCCTACTGTGGATATAGCTTGTTCCTATAAACGGCACTACCTGGTTGATGTAAACATGACAGAAAACCATGAGTTATGAAGAGTTCTGAGTGTGTTCTTGTAAAAAAAAGGGTAGCGAACCGAAATAAACCCACAAGGAATGAAAAAGTGAGGCAGCTGATGTGTTAAAGCTTTTAGACAAAGATCCTGAGCAGATTTATGATTTTAATGACTGCACATAAATCAAAATGTCCAGGAGGGAAAACAGGCTCAATAAAACCTCCTCTAAGACACATATTAAAAGCAAAACCGCCTTATCCCATAGAGATGCTCATTCATATCCATCAGTGCTCTATTGACAGCTTATTTTATTTGAGTCTGTTCTCCTGTGGGGAAATTCATTTTTCAGTTTTTACCTGACATCTGCTGCTGTTTTCATTGGAGTAATTACTGACTAGCTAATGAATCCCATATTTACTTTCTGGCGTGAAAATTCTGTGCATCAAATACTGAGAAATTTCCAAATACAACACTGTACATGACAAGGAGTGTGTGTTACATTCCTCACTCTAACACACCTGATTCAACTAATCAGATCATCAAAAGAAGGGTTTGGGGGAGAAAAATGAAATGTATGTGATGACCCTCTTAACCCAGGCAAGGTTGAGACATGTTTGCTGTCTGAAGTTTACTTCTTTAGTCCTTGAAGCTTTAATAAACCACAGAGGGCTAGATGTACTAAGCCTTTAAGCTTTGTTTTCAAGCACAATTATTCTGCATTTGGCCTGAAATGCATTCTACGTATGAGACTGAGATTCGAGCCTAAACATGCAGGTTGCACGCCACTTAAAAGAACAGCACACAACGTGAGCCTCCCTCCGTTATACTGTACGTACACTAGAATTCTGAAAACGAGTGAGAAGCTTCACATACATGGAGGTTGAAATGAATCCAAATGAGAACAGGGCTGGTGTATTACGCTACCCTGAGCCGGACGGGCGGCCTGTTCGAAGTGTACCCCTGTTGTGTCCAGTGAATTAAAGGTTAGGCTCCTAAAAAGGTCAGGCAGGGGGTAAAACAAAATACTCTTCTTTACCATTGCTTTGCTGTGGGATTGGTTTATAAATAGAATACAGCTCTCGTAGCATGAGTTTCAATTCTCTGAAGATTTACAAAAGCCAAGAAAAGCAAAGTTTCCCGTCAAGTCCCTGCTTATCCTGGACAGAGTTGCAGGGGGGGTGGGGGGGGGTCTGGAATTTACTGGGCCCAGGCAGAGGTACACCCTCTACAGGGCACCAGTCCATCTCAGGGTTTCCTAACTAAAGAGGTGAATAAACCTCTTTAGACTTTGTTGGCTATTCTGTGCAATATCAGCTTTTCACTGTGGTAAAAAAAAAACAATTATTCTGAGTCTGTAATGGCATATCGTGTTTTAACCTAATACATTTACTGATTTACGTTTTGCTTTACAGTCTGTTTTATTATTGATAGTGTTAAATAGATGGAAGTGGGCAAAATACATTAACTTACCCTAGACGGGGTGCCAGTCCATCCTAGGGCACTGGCACAGTCATGCACATAGTCACACACTAAAGGTCACTTTAGAGACACCAATTAAACTAACATGCATGTCTTTGGACTGTGGGAGGAAACCGGAGTACCAGGAGCAAACCCACACAGACACGGGGAGGACATGCAGGCTCCACAGAGTAAGGATTGAACCTGGGACCGTCTTGCCATGAGGCGGCGTTGCTACCCACCGAACCACCGTACCGCCTCTGGTATATCATACATGTCATGCAAAAATCAAACTGGGATTGTGCCATTTGTGAAAGATTGG
Source organism: Parotocinclus maculicauda (assembly GCA_034780255.1). NCBI lineage: Eukaryota > Metazoa > Chordata > Actinopteri > Siluriformes > Loricariidae > Parotocinclus > Parotocinclus maculicauda. The sequence goes on from JAUZSU010122639.1 coordinate 7,229, forward strand.
TTTTGTGTTCGAAAGGTGATCGATCAAATTCTGTAACAGAAAAAATTTCAACCAAAAAAGTTCACCTGTAAAGTGTCATAATGATTTTTGTGAGCAGTGTAGTAAAGAGCATAGATACTGGACTGTAAACCAGATGGTCCAGGGTTCAAAATCCGTCTCTGCCAAACTGTCACTGTTGGGTTCTTAACAGGGTTAAAAGAATAAATCAAAAGCAAAGCTCACAAAGACTGGAATGATCTTGGAATCAGTGGTAATCGAGATTTATGGAGTCATGAATCCAAGAATAAAATTTTTGGGTCCACCCGTCAACAATATATTAAATATGCCAATTATACCATTTCTAAAACAACAACTCCAGCTGTGGCCTAAGACTTTTGTCCAGTACTGTACATCTGGCACCAGTCATATAAAGTGAGCATTTTAATAAGATATACAATCCATATCTGCTTATCATCGATATCAGAGCAAAACTTTTGCCCTCCGGTGTGAGTTTTACATGTTTGGCACCACCCAGTAGAAGTGATTAACCTCAGATAAGAGGGGATTCAAGGTCATAATGCTCACACACAACATCACTATGACTGACGTTTGCAAATGTCCTGGAGGACCAAACGTGTTCAGATGCACAAAATAATTTTTCAAAGCAGCACAGCGCTCTAGAAAGCTAGAGGTTGTATAAGACATTAGCGAACATGACCGGGCGGCTCTGCTGATCATGTCGAGACAGACAGAGTGAAAATAGTCCTCTTTGAAAAATCAGCTTTGAAGTGGCTGTGGAGATCTTTCTCCATACCACACACAGGTATGCTTTAATCCACCGTGCTTTGCCACAACCAGCTATACACTTGTGCAGGAGGGGTTTCTTCATCTCCACACACAACCCTGTGTACACAATTTCACTCGCATGTCTTGGAAGCCGTCTTTCAACCCTTTTAAATCTGTTGGGTGCGGTTATTCGAATGTCCAGGCTTTCCTTGGCATTTGCTTTGATTTCAATTTGAATAAAACATGAGTCGTTTGAAATCGGCTGTCAATCATTCGAAATATTGGGTCATTTTGTCGGGATGTTTTTAAGATTAGCGTCTGATGAACAGCAGTAAAGAAGACATGAAGCTTAGCCACCCGATTTTTTCTTTGTTTAAATTGGTATTTGAAGAACACGTGAGTCATTCGGAATAAAATGAACCCTGAGTGATGGTGTCAGTTTGTGGTAATGTTTTTGACACATGACAGACAGCTTAAGCTATAACAGCTTAGCCAAATCAGCTACGTCTGTTCTTGGTCAGTTTAACTCATTAAATTGGTATTTAGATAAGACATTGATTATCTGATATAAACTGAACTCAATCCTGAATTATTCTTTCAATTTGGGGTAACACTTTTGATTTTGGTCTCTGAATGCTGCTTAGCCACACATTATAATTCAATTTAATTCAATTTTATTTCCATAGCGCTTTTTACAATGGTGCATTGTCTCAAATCAGTTTTACAATATTATATTATCTTTAAAGGCCAATCCCAAGTTAAGCAAGCCCAGGGCGACAGTGGAAAGGAAAAACTTGGTAGGAAGAAATCTCGGGAGGACCAAGACTCAACAGGGGACCCGTCCCCCATGGGTGGCCTAGATGTTAATTAAATAAATAATTAAAAGTATATTAAACTATAGCGAAATTAGGTAAATAATTTAAATGAATAACAAATTAATAATACAATTTAAATTAGTAATAAAATAAATCAACTAAATTATAAATAAACTAGATTATAAAATGAGTCCTCAGTGGGAGACCCATTATACCTACCAGCTTCTTCTGTTCCAGCACAGTTTATCGATTTAAACTAGTAAAGTGGTTCAATCCTGATTACTGTCATTTCGTAGTAATGTTTTGACACTACCCAGACAGCTTAAGCTAGAAAACCTTAGCCTAGCCGTTTGTGATGAGCTTACTAGCTACTTCATTTCTAGCTCAGCTTACCTCATTAAACTGCCATTCACATAAGACATGACATCATGCATTATTGTTACAATATGGGGTAACATTTTTTGCCATTAGCGTCGAAATCCTGCTTAAGCCGCACAGGCTACATTTTTATTTAGCCATACCAGCTTCTTCTGTTCCAGCACAGTTTCTATACTTAAATTCACATTCGAATGAGTCGTTTGGAATAAAGTGACTCAATTATGAATTTTTGTGTTAGTTTGTGGCAATGTTTTAGACACAGAACAGACAGCTTAGCCACAACAGCTACTTGTTCCAGCACAGATTTTCTACTTGGCCATACCAGCTGTGCCATTTCTATTCTGGCACAGCTGTTCTTAAATCGTTAATCTTTTTTTTATATAACATAAGTCAGTTGGAATGAAATTAACCCAAATCCTGCATTACTGTGTCAGATTGTGGTCACGTTTTGACACAACACATGCAGCTTAGCCATAGCAGCTACGTCTGGTCCACTTATATTGGAGATTAAATAAGAGTGAACTCAAACCCTGTGCAATTTGTGGTAAGGATTTTTATATCATAGCACAGACAGCATAATCATAACTGGAACTTCTGGTTCAGCACAGGTTTGCCACTTAGCTATAACGGCTAATTCTATTTTTTCTTCTATTCTTAAACTGGGATTTGAATTAGACGTATGTCAACTATATGCTCCATCATGGGCCCAGTTTGTGGTAAAGTTCCTGACTCAACCCAGGCAGCTTTGCCTTAACAGCTATGCTTTTTCCAGCATGTATTTGCTACTTAGCCATAAAAGCTGCTCCTCTTCCAGCAGTTTTATACTGACCTCGATTATAAGAAGACACAGAATAACATGGGAAAGACCGACTTTTCTTTCCCGACTGACTTTATTTACCATTTTATAAACCTAATCGAAACATTCGGTGGATGATATACACACGCCATGTACGTGAGTTCAAGAAGAGGTACTCAAATTGAAATATTACCGCAGTTAAAGTAGGACTCCTCCCTTAAGACCTTCACTTGAATAAAAGTACCAAAGGATTTTCCTTTAGAAGTACTTAAGTATCAAAAGTAAAAGTGCCAGGATTTATTCTGACTCTAATGCCTTATTATCATTTTTGTAACACAACTCAACTACAAAAAAATCAACTAATATTGAACGAATAAGCCAAAAAGAATGACAGGGTTCCAATAATGGAGTGGATTAAAACGTCAGATACTGATAGATGAGTTTGAAATGTAGTGGAGTGAAAAGAAAAAAGTCTCTCAAATGGAAAGACTTCAATGAAGTAAAGATACATGGAAATTGCTTGGATTTAAAAAACGTAACAGTTGTTATTTAAATGACTAAATGTAGATACATCAAATCGTCTGAATTGTTTTATTGGTTATATTAATGTTTTATTATTTATTATTTTGGTAATCAACAGATAGACATGATTTATACATTTCTCAGGCTTTCAGCACTACATATATAAGTGGGTATATTAGCTGGCATATGGTAATTTTACTAACGATTTAATCAAAAAGCCCCTCATTAAAACTTATACATCATGGCTCCACACTGCTTTTTCCCACCAACTGATAAAAGCAGGACAAAACAGCCAGTAATGTGGATTTCCCTCAGGCTTGTTGGTAAATTACAAAGTGAAGACCCCATATGATATAAATTACCCCATATAAAAGAAACACACAGCATATATCTGTTTTCTTAGAACGTCTGCATGCCATTGCCTGGGGATGGAAATAAAACAGTGCTAGGTAGTCTGGGAAATGTAGTACTAATACACTGTAGCATCTGTAAGAAAACAGCAGTGTTTACCCAAAGTGATCATACAATGTCTTTTTATGTGAATTTATGTTTATTAGGTTTGATGTTTAAAGCAGAACCACAAAATTACCTCCTAAAAAAACATAGATACAGTATACTAGAAGTGAAGATGTCCCATAAACCTCTGGAAAAGACGTCATTCTTATACATTTAAGCGACTTTGTGCTCACTGGGTGTTGTGAGTCATGTCTGTCACACAACAAGCAGAAAGAAATAACGTTCTAAAGTATCTTGTGTATAACAATAAATAATTCTTACTATTATAGTGGGATAAAAGGACCAAAAAGACTGCAGGACAAAGTACAATCCTGTTTTTGAATGCTGACGGAGCCTCCGTCGAGAGAAACCTCATGTGTTTTAGGTAAAGCAAAGTGTGAAGGATTCATTGGGTCATCAATCCATCATTCCCATCCAACACAGGACTTGGATAACCCAAACCAAACGAGCATTCGAGTTTTCCTGACACGTTTTTCTTGCTCATCTGTGAGCTCTCATCCCATTGGCTCAAATTCTGCTGCTTCGAAGTGTTAGATGATAAGAGCGCGCCAACTGTTGGCTGGTGTTCGGCATAGACACGCTTCGTCTTCCACAGCGCACTGATGACAGAGCTTCATTCATCACCGCTAGTGGAACAATCTGAACATTGTTGGCATGTATTCTGTTTTTTGCCTTTCTTCTATGGAGACACACACACATGCACACACACACATTTCCCTGCAGGTCAGGAGACACAGTTCTGTGCTTCAGATGAGACCACCCCAGAGAGAACGGGCCTGAATGAAGCCTGAACAAAGACTCAGATAAAGTTGGATAATTCTTAGCTACACTTTAAAAGGCGCAGGTATACGGGTTCTCATAACACACAGCACCTGAACACACACCGTCGCTACACACCGATTGCCGTCACTCGTGACCCATCGTCCGTTCGTTTATCTTCAGTATCTGCCTTATCTTGATGAGGGCCGTGGTCCTGGAAGGTATGCATCCTGGACTAGGCGCCATTGACCACATCATGGTGCTTTTGTTCCAAATGATTTCAGTTCCTGTGTGATGTAAGCTCTCTTGTAAACTTTTGCTAAAGAAAATGTTCAGCCCAGTGAGGACAACGAATCCTTTTCACCAGTGGTTTGCTCTCTTCCTTTTCATCCTACTTTGTATCTGATCTTAACTGATGTTTTGCTTTATATAGAGGATGTATCGGATGCCATGACGTTTAGAGTTTAGTTTATGTTCAACTGTACCAACAGACAGATGCCAGAAAACAAGCCTTCTTTTGAAAGACTCTCCAAGAGCAGCCTTGAGTAAAGACAACTGGCAGTTTTGCTCTACAAAACATAATTACATTTCGTTATGGATACATAATAAGCTATGCAGTATTTACATTTCCAGATTCACTCTACACTGCTAGAGGATACATACCATGTGTGACTAAAGAAAGCATGAGGCCAGGTATATATACAGTATAACCTCAATAAACAAAAGCTGAATTTTTTATTTTTGGCTTTTTTTTTACACGAAGCAAAATTTTAACTTTGAAATTCAGTAAAATATTTAGGCATATACCACAGGCTCAAGGTTTTCCACCCGTTTACTCGTTCACTGATCACTACACAAACTGTTCTGATCTAAAACATTTATTCACATTCTATTCAGACTATGATTATGATTTCAGACGTACCCTCGGCCGCTGCTGTCACAGAAAATGTCATGACCTCTGAGAAATGAGATTCAGCGTGCAGTCAGTGAGATATATTTATTTAAGTTTATATTCCATCGTGCATTTAATTTTAGTTGTACAGTGTGTGATTTGTAGCGGAAGAACCACAGTGTGGTGGATTTCTTCAAGGGAGTGATGTGCTTCCGGCACTGTGTAGATGGCAGGGTTCCACATTTAAAATATATTTATAAAGAATATACCCTTTATCTTTAGATTACAGTGGCATAAAAAGACTATGTGACTATAGTTACATTCAATTAAGGTCCAATTCCATCAATGGCCTGTTTCACTGAACATAATCAGGTCATGTACCTGTAAAGAAGCAAGGGATGGTTGAACGGATGCAGTGCAGTGAGTTGAAAGGATGGAGGACCTAAATATAAGCACATCAGGTTCATTGCTAATGTAAAATTATGAAGGTAACAGTAATGTTTGTGTGTTGCATATGCTATCCCACCACCAACCCCTGACTGGCTCAGGAACAGCCGATCATACATGTATAAGGGAAAGAAGGCTGTAACAGAACAGCATCCCCTGCCATCCATGCAATGGACTGCCGCATAAACCGTGTGTTGCCAAGGACAGACGCCGGCATGACCTGTCTCTCCATACATGGTCTCTTATTGTAAATGCATAAAGCTTACACCCGATCACGATCAGAGTCTGCTTATTTTTATCTGGAGAGTAAGTCCATAGAAAACACGCTCATTGTTTAATTCTATAGGAGGAGATATGGGACAGTGCTAGGAAAATCCTTTAAGGATCTGAGAGTCGCATTTTGAATGGCAAGATAAACAAACAAGCACACAGCGCATCGTCTGCTCAATGAAAAGCTTTAGTAGTGAATCAGTCTATTACGTTACATCATTTCCCTCCTGATGAACGGAGCAGAGGCGGATGAGCTCTTGAGAGTCTGAAAGCGGATACGGACTGGATCGGCCGTGACAAAAAGACAAGCAGAAAAGTGGGTGAGAAGAAAAGAAGGACATTGTTTGCTGTTCCTGCGGCAGTGAAAAGGAGGTCTGGATTAGCATTGTGCTCACACAGACACAGGAAGCTGAAGGAGACAATGCACGCTTCCCCTCCTTCGGTTTCCCTAAAGAAGAGTCCGTCCTGCTTTTCTCCACATCGTTGCTGTTTTTCACCTGAGTTTTTGAGTCACACTCGGGAAGATGCGAGGGCTGTCTTTCTTTTCATGTGTTCTATCTAAAGAGTAGCAGAGAGAGTCGGATGTCTGGGTGGTTAAATGGCGTGTTTAGTCTGTGGAACATCATGGGTCTTTCTCTCTCTCTCTCTTTCTCTCTAAATTAAACACACACACACACTTGTGCATGGCAAGGACGACTTATTATTATTGCTCCTCATCATCTTCAGTGAAGCCTGATCTCTCACATGAGTCACTCAGTGCTTGTTTTCTGTCTCCCTGCAACCCTTGAAGGGATACAACAAAAGGAGAAACCCTTTATTCATTTCAAACACAGTAGGGAATTCTGGTTCATCATTTCGATGTGTCCAAGTTGATCATACAACAAGGAACCCAAAGGAAAACCTCAGCTTGGTGCCAAGGTGGCATTATATAAGCAGTATACATAGTTAATTCCAGTTATACCAGTCCAGTCCGTCACCAATACATTAACACCAAGAGTCGGAAAGAGGAGGAGCCAGTTAGAGGATCATGCCCTACAACAGAACTAGTGTCAATCTAAAGCATACTTACACATTTTGCCCTGTTTTCTCTAGATAAAGGAACCAGAGCCACAGTGACCATGGCCAGGAAAAGTGGGGTTAAAATATTTTTTTGCCACAATTGAGTTTTTGAGCAAGACCCTCAACCTACAATTTCTTGGACTGTATGATTTCACTCTGGATACTGAAGTCTGCTAAATAGCTAGATGTAAATGTAAAAGAAGAAAAAACAATGCCAAGACATTAATTTAATGGTTTTTTAAGAACCGATCTTTGAAAGAGCGACAAAAATGTCTTACTGGTAAAGGACGGTTTTCCAGTTATTCAGTTCTAGGTTTCATACTTTTTCCAGTCTGGATTATGGATCAATAAAGAAATGTATACGACTAGTGTGAGTTTAATATGTGGCTTGACTTTTGGTTTACCAAGTACACACCAGCACACTGCATATTATTTTATTTTATTTGGATTATTCCATTTTAAAAACATGTTCTCTCCGTTAATATGTATTTAGCTTCTGAGTTTTAAAGCATACTGCTCCCAAAAATTGGGAAATATTTTAAAATTAAATATGAAATAATGTTTCATTCCTTATACCATTTAGTGAGATTTTCCTTGCCACTGGTGGGATTGGGTTTAGATAATAGAAATTGTAAAGCTGATTTGAGGCACTGCCTTGTTGTACAAAGTGCTATAGTAATAAATCAGACATTACCTTTGACTTTGTTAGTGGAATGTCCCCAATTGTATAGGAAGACAGTTGTGTGCCCAGTTTTGACCAAATCTTCCCAAAAGGATAGAGAGATCGGCATTTTTTACCTTGTTGAATCAATTTGATGGTCCCCGCAAAAGAAAACTGCTATTTCTTTTTATTTTTTTAACAAAACAAACTAATCTTCTGTTGAATATCCAAAAAGTCCAAAAGATTTGCTTTAGTTTATTGAGATTAAGGTTACGTTAGTAGTAGGTGTACAGAGTCAAAGTACCTACAACGATAAAAGGACAAACTGTGTGTGCGTGTGCGTCCGTGTGTTATTACTTTAGGCAGAATATGTTTATCTATCACAACTTGGACGAAGATCAGACCACATTTTTACGAGTGACTAATACAGAAATCCAGGTACATCATTCCATGTTCCAAAGGGTTCACTGTTCACTTTTTTTTTCCTTGTGCACGCCAAGACAGAGCCACTTCTACTGCACTTCTGGACTTTATTAGTATAAACAATGCTGTTGCTCTGTAGCAGCACCTGCGGTACGAAGCGGATCTCAGCCATATGTAAATCATGAGCGGATCAGTTACACTTTCATTCACGCAGGCTTTACGAGAGAATTCGACTCAAAAGCACAGTCCTGTTTTAGCAGTTCACCTTTCACACAAAGCACGGGCGTCTTTGGAACTTGAGACAGGAGTTTAAAGCATCCGGCTGTAACTGGTTTTATTCTAAAGCCTGACAGGTGAGCTGTGTGTGTGTGTGTGTGTGTGTGTTTGTGTGTTACAGCCTGATTCACCTCAGGCCCTAATGATATTTACACTGCGGCTTCTACTTTCTCTCTGGAAGAACGGAAGCTCTCAGCCTCTTTAATGGAGACATCCAGAGGGTCTTATCCACCCGCCAACACCCCCATAATGCCCCACACATTCCATCATGCCTTTGCTCTTGTCAGTAAGTGTGGCCTTGAGCTCCACCTTTTCTTCTCCTTCACGGCATCCCATCTAAACGTTCTCTCTTTTTTGCCTGTGTAATCCTCCCCTTCTTTTCTCCTCGCCGTCTTTGATGCTACTGTGGGGATTTGAGGAAGCATTAAGTGTCATTAACTGCGGCTCCATTTATCACCTGCCAGATCCGGACCGGCACCCAACTAAATGGGCTTTATTCACCAAGCCCTGGATGGAAATGGTTTCTTCAGTGAGAAAACAGATTTTGAAACGCGCTTATGTTACTGAGCCAACATTTGTGGTTGGTACATTTCTAATGTGGCTTTACCAACACAAAATGGGCACTCGCATGGCAACATTTCCTATAAAATCTGAAAACTACAGAAATGAGAAAGAGCAGTTCTGTGGACAAGGTTCCAGTCCATCACAAAGAAATACAAAAACTCATTCATCGACACTTTACTTAACCTAGAGCTAATACAGGCAGCTAATTCACCTACTGCATTTATATTTCTATAAGATAAACCTACACAAAATAGCTCTACAAATTTCAGTTTAGAGTTTCAAAATATAAAGGGAAATTACAAAAGTACTCTGAATTCCAATCCTTATTTGACAGACCCCTGGTCTACTTGTGTTAACACAGACGAGCTCCCTAGGAACTCTGGCAAGACGGAAGAGAAATGTAACTAGAACAGTGCTTGGCTGCTAGACCCCTCATCAAGATCATCCCCTTAATCTGCCAGACACATAACGCAACCGTGCAATCCAACTGACAAAGTCCATCCAATCAGATTATGGTTCCAACTTCATGTCTGTATCTATAATCTCAGAATGAGTCTGTCTAATGGCTGATTATCCTCATGGTATAGCATCATGGTATAGGTGAGAGATCTGGTAACGTGTCTCATTTAAGTCTGTGTTCCACCTCTCCAGGGGCTTCCACCTACAGAGTCCTGGGAGCTCAATCTGTAGTAGCTCAAGCAGTGCCCTCATGAGACCAAAACCAAAATGGTAAAGGATGGACTCATGGTATATTGTATGGCTTATTGGTATACAGCCATAATGTCGCTTCCTGAGCAAATCATCTTGTCATCGAATGGCGTCGTGCTCTTCCCGTTAATCCCTCAGCTCTAATGGTGCTCACTTTGCCAAACACGATTGGTCTGAGGACAGTCCAGCGTCTGCATAAAGCCTCCTTTGTGTTCATGAAGAATAGGGTGAGACGATTTAGCCCATTCTCATGCACTGAGAGGAGTCTCTACAGAGTGAACACACTCAGGCGAGGAATGTAGTCACTCAGCATGTACACAAACACACAAATACAAACAAACACACAAGTACAAACAGATACACAAAAACATATCTTGACCCATTTAGTTTAACAAACACAAAGGCAATGCATTAGATCCACAGACATTCTGCTTACAGCTGCACACACACACACACACACACACACACCTGCATCACAGAAGTTCACAGATAAAACAGCATAATGCAACTTTAGCACACACACATGTCTTAGACTGAGACTGGTCTCATTTCTGAAGAGCAATTGTTTAAAAGGGAACTATTTTTTTCTTAAAAAAGGTTTATATATATTAAATAATACTTATTACTATATTATTATATATTATTAATAATTTCTTATTAATGTATGTCTCAGAGCTGTAATATGCTAGAACATCACCCCAGGGACATGAGATCAAGTCTCAAGGTTTCCTTCTGCCCAGGTCTGGCATTAAAGGCAATTTTCTAATTTATTAATAATTGTAGAACAGTTTAATAATTAGGAGCAACACGGGGGCTCGGTGGGTAGCACCGCTGCCTCACAGCAAGAAGGTCCCGGGTTCAATCCCAGGGTGGGTCCTTT
>JAUZSU010122649.1:0-17955 GCA_034780255.1 Parotocinclus maculicauda
TCCGGGATTCATAGAACCGTAGTTACATACGTAACTTTCGTTCTATTTCATCCCTACTGACCGCCAGAGGCGGTGCTGAAAGCACTGAATGGGTAATACCAGCAAAGTCACGAGGAAAACCTGGTACCCACCTACTGAGATGATCCCGAGGGCCCCTGCAGCAGGACCCGTTCCAAGGGGTGGGGCGTGGCCACATTCACGTTGTAGAATCTGGTGAACGTGCTAGAGGAAGACCATGATGCCGCCGCGCAGATTTCGTGTAGCGGGACTCCCCTGAAAGCCGCCCAGGATGCGGAAACGCTCCTGGTAGAGTGCGCCTTCACTCGGGGTGGCGGGAGGCGACCTTCCGCCTCATAGGCACAGCAGATGACCTCCACAATCCAACGGGAGAGGCGCTGCCTGGACAGCGGGTCCCCCACCCTGGGGCCGCCGTAGCATACAAATAGCTGGTCGGAGTGTCTCACCGCCGCCGTGGCCGCTATGTAGGCCTCTAGGGCCCTGACTGGGCACAACAGTTCGGGGGCCTCACCGGCCTCCCCCTGCGTCGGCCGAAAACGCGCCAGTCTCAGCGGTTGGGCATGCTGAGCGTGCGAGAGGATCTTGGGAACGAAGGCGATGTTGGGCCGTAGATCCACTCCAGAGCCGTCCGGGGCCCATTGGAGGCATGATGGGCTAACGGAAAGAGCGTGTAGCTCCCCCACCCTCTTAGCCGATACAATAGCCATGAGAAAGGCAGTCTTGCATGAGAGCCACCTGAGGTCCGCCTGAAGCAGGGGCTCGTATGGGGGGCGGCGCAGGGCGTTAAGAACCAGCGGCAAATCCCAGGCCGGTGCCCGCAACCCCGAAGGCGGGCGCAATCTACGGGTGCCGCGCAGGAAAAGGGACACCAGTTTGTGACCTCCCACCGTACCGCCATCGATGTCGGCGTGGTACGCCGACAGTGCTGCCACGTATACCTTGAGCGTAGAGGGGGAGCGGCCCTCCTGGAAAAGAGACTGCAGGAATTCCAGGACCGTGGGTGCCCCGCAGGAAACCGGGTCAACGTGGCGGGCGGTGCACCATCGGGAAAACGAGCGCCACCTGTCCGCGTATAGTCGGCGGGTAGAAGGCGCTCTCGCGTTCAGGACGATGTGTCTGACGGAGTCGGAAACTCCCGACAACTGTCGTTCGAACCCTCCAGCGGCCACACCCACAGTTGGAGGCGCTGGGGGTTGGGGTGCCAAATGAGCCCCCCCAACTGGGAAAGCATGTCTCTCCTTGCCGGGAGACACCATGGGGTCCCGTGGCACAGACTCCGTAGGAGTGGGAACCACGGGCGCGCTGGCCAGCGTGGGGCCACCAGCAATACCCTGTGACCCTCCTCGAGGGTCCTCCGTAGGGTCGGCCAGATCAGGGGAAGGGGTGGGAAGGCGTAAAGGAGGGTTCTTGGCCAGGGGTGCGCCAGAGCGTCCTGGCCCAGCGCCCCCGACGACCCCGTGAGGGAAAACCACAGGGGGCAGCGAGCTGACTCCGCTGTAGCGAACAGGTCGACCCCCGCACGACCGTAACGGTCCCATATCGCCTGTACGAGGTCGCCATGGAGGGACCATTCCCCTGGGGCAGGTTGCCTTCGGGAAAGGGAGTCCGCGACTCGGTTGTCCTGCCCCGGCAGGTACATCGCCCGTAGCGAGGCCAGCCGGGGGGACGCCCATCTCAGGAGGGCCTGGGTCCATCCCAGGAGCCGTGCCGACCTGGTACCGCCCTGGTGGTTGATATGGCACACCACCGACACATTGTCCGTCCTGACCAGGACGTGTCTCCCCGCCAGCTGGGGTAAAAAATGCCTTAGGGCCAAGAAAACGGCCCTCAGCTCCAACACATTTATGTGTGCCCGACAGGCCCGCCGGCTCCAGCAGCCCCGTGCTGCCCTGTGCTGCCACACAGCGCCCCAGCCCGCCGGGCTGGCGTCTGTAGTGACGACCTCCCTGCGGCATACCACAATCCCCATCGGGACGCCTCTGGCCAGATAAGACCTGTCCCTCCATGGGAGCAGGGCACGGAGACACGTCCCCGTTACCCTGATTTTGCGGTGTCTGTGGCGCTTGGCGTCCAGACGGAAGCCATTGAGCCACCTCTGGAACGGGCGTAGCGACAATAGACCCAGGGGCACGACCCCCGTGACCGAGGTGAGTTTGCCCAACAGCCGGAGAAAGGCGACATAGGGGAGCCGCACTCCCGGCCTGAACCGCGTGAGGTGCTGGAGGATGTCGTCTGCTCGCTTGTCGGCGGGGGAGGCCGACATAGCGAGCGAGTCCAGGGATATTCCCAGGAACACCACCGCCTGGGAGGGGGTCAGGCGACTTTTCGCCCAATTGACCCTGAGCCCCAACTGGGACATGTGGGTCAGAAGGCGGCCCGTGTCGCGCCGTGCTTGATCCCGAGAGGGCGCGCACAGGAGCCAGTCGTCCAGGTAGGGAAGAATTTTTAGCCCTCGAGCCTGCAGGGGGGAGAGGGCCGCCGCCATGCATCGGGTAAAGACTCTCGGAGAGAGAGAAAGCCCGAAGGGAAGCACCCTGAACTGCCAATGGCGCCCTTGATAGGCAAACCTGAGGAAGCGGCGATGTTCCGCCGCAATGGGGACATGAAAATACGCATCCTCCAGGTCTATCACGGTAAACCAATCCCCCTGCGTCACCGCCCGCAGGGTCCCTGCTGTGGTGAGCATATGGAAGCGCTGGGGTTTTAGCCACTGGTTGAGCCCCCTGAGGTCCAAGATGGGGCGGAGACCGCCCGTCTTTTTCGGCACGAGAAAGTACCTCGAGTAGAAGCCTCTGGGGCACCGCAGAGGATCCACCTCCTCGATCGCGCCCTTGACCAGGAGGGCGGAAAGCTCCTGGTCCAGGGCCCGAGCTCTCACCGGGTCGGCGATGACAGTCATCCGGACCCGATGCGGCATATGAGGCCGCCGTCGGAACTGCAACCGGTACCCATGGGTCAGGGTGGAGATGACCCACGGGTCCGCAGCCTGAGCAGCCCAAAAAAGGAGCTGCTGGTGGGAAAAACGTCCGACGGCCGGCCTGGCGGTGTCATGGCCTCCCCCTACGGCCCCTGGGAGGGGCTGGGGGAGGGCGTCTGGGGAAAGAGATCCCCGTACCTCTGGAAGACCGGCGGGCAGGTTCCCAAAGGTCCCTGCCGGGTTGTCCTCCTGCACGAAAAGGGGGGTCAGCTGGCCGACCCCCGCCCTGGGCCGGTGATCCCGCGCCAGAGCCAGGCAGTCGGCGCCTCGAACTACGAGAGGGGGGAGGTGCCATGCTCCTGTTGAGGCTTGAGAGTTGCCTCCTGGTCCGCTGCGCCTGGACCGTACGCTCGAGCGCCTCCACAGCAGCGGAACCGAACAGCTCTCCTGGGGCCACCGGGAGGCTACGGAGGGCCCTGCGGCATGGCTCCGCCAATGCGGACTGGGCCAGCCAGATCTGCCGGCGGGCCTGGACCAGGTAGGACATGACCCGCCCAAGGTCCCTCGTCATCAGCGCCAGGGCTTGCAGCGCCGCATCGCAGAGGTTGTTCGCCGTGTTCGCCCCGACAGCGCCCCGCAGGGAGGCCGAGAGGGCGAGCAGGAGGTGCGCCAGGGAGTTTCCGAAGCGACCCGCGCGCGCCCCTGAATTATAGGCCCTGCATACGAAATCGTCCGTAATACGGCATTGGGGTCGCGGACACCTGGCGTCGCCCCGCAGAGCTTCCGCCGGCGGTACGATGAGGGAGGCAACGGCGGGTTCGACCGTGGGCATCTGGTCCAAGCCCGCCTGGGCTGCCCCTTGCATGTTCGACAGAACCCGGGCATCGGAGGAGAGTCGAGATAAGGCTCGAGGGTCTCTCCAGCAGTCATGCAGCTCCCTCAAGTACTCTGTCGAAGGGGGGACTGAGAACTGGGCGTGAGACTGTCCGCGCCTAAAAAAGGCACTCACTGGGGCGGGCTCCTCCGCCTCCGGGACGTCCAGCTGTAGCTGGGTGAGGGCCAAGAGCATGGTCTGCCGCATGGAGTCGTTGCCCGTTTCACTCGACGCGCTCCGAGAGGAGGAGTGCGAGCTGGTCTCAGGGGCGTGTGCCCCCCCCCCCCATAAAATCTGAGGCAGAGGCTGCCAAAGACAGCGTGTCCTCCTCTGGTACTAATTCCGGCATGTCCGGGGACCCTGCCGGCTTGTCCGGCTGGCGTGACCGAAGGAGAGCCTTCATCTCCTCCAGGTCCGCTGATAGCCGTGCGACCTTCCCAGCCAGTCCCGGGTCGGCCTTTCTCCGTCGCTTTCTGGGTGGGCTCGGGGTTGCGGTGGCCGCCCTGCGCTTAGAGCGTCTGGGCGCAGGTGACTGACCAGAGGGAGGGAGATCCCCGTCGTCTCCGGGGTGTAGCCGGGCACGCCGGGCCCGGGGCACATAGCTGCTGCTCCCGCCGGGGCTTTCCGAAAGGGCCTGCAGCGGGTGCTCCTGGTCTAGGCAGGCAGGGCACAGGCCCTGGTCCTCGCCTGCCTCCAATCTTGTCTCACAACCCGTACAATAACGGGAGCGATCCATGACGTAACGGGTAGGTGGCTCAGGACGTGCCGAAAAGCCACGTAAAACTTGGTCGGGGCGTTGGGAGCGGGGGCGAAACGCAGCCTTCACTAACCCCCGTAGGGCGCCTACTGGTCCTCTGTGGAACCGAACGAGACCCGCCGGTTTTATTATTATTATTTCTTTCCTTTTACGCAGCCTTATGCCAACTGGCGTAGCTGGAACCGGACGACACAGACGTACACTGCCAAGTTGGGAGCGGGGGCGGGAACGCAGCCTTACACCAACTGGCGTGGATGGAATTGAACGCCACAAATGTGCACTGCCAAGTTGGGAGCGGGGGCGGAAAACGCAGCCTTGCACCAACTGGCGTAGCTGGGAACTGGACGCCACCAAACGTATACTGCCAAGTTGGGAGCGGGCGCGGGAACGCAGCCTTGCACCAACCGGCGTAGCTGGAGCTGGACGCCACCAAACGTGCACTGCCAAGTTGGGAGCGGGCGCGGGAACGCAGCCTTACACCAACTGGCGTGGGTGGAACTGAACGCCACGAGCGTATACTGCCAAGTTGGGAGCGGGCGCGGGAACGCAGCCTTGCACCAACTGGCGTAACTGGAAAACTGGACGCCACAAAATGTCCACGTCAAGTTGGGAGCGGGGGTGGGAACACAGCCTTGCACCAACTGGCGTAGATATTGGTTTGGGAGCAAGCTCCGAAACCTGACCAAGCCGGGGCGGAAAAAGCGCAGGCTTCACCTAGCCGGGTCTGCAAACAGAAAAAAAGAAAGCACAAATCCAAACATCGCCGTAGCGGAAGAACAAATGCCAGAACCGTATACGACCCGTATACGGCAACGCTGTGTACAGCAGAAAGGCTGGAAGCGCCCAGCGGGCCGCAGCCAGGATATGGGCCTGTTTAGGCTTCTTTTTTCCTTTTTTTTTTTTTTTAACGCTAGCCGCTACTCAGCAGAGATAGCGCTAGAAACAGAAAAAACGCGCTAAACCAACGCAACAGAGGCACTGAAAGACCGGCGAAAACGCGGGTTTCAGAGATAAACAACATAAACAGTATAAATCCGTGCTAACCGTAACACGCTAACACGGTAAACAACGCCGTAGCTTAGCAGCAAGCACGGCTAACGAGCACAGCTGAGACGGAGGGCGAACGCCACGTAACAGCTACTCGATACAAGAAAGAAAAAAAGAAGCGCTGCACGTTGTTTGAACCAACGAGCAGCGGTACCTTTTCTTCGCGTGGAAAGTTTCGTCGCAGTCCTTTAGGAGGGCGAATACGCAGCTCCAGCCTTGTCCTGGCAACGGGACTTCCAAGCAGACGAAAACGAGATCCTGCGCAGAGTAAACGCGCAATGCGAACCTGCGCGCGAGAAGTGAAAAGAGGACGAAGCCCCGGACGAGATCGGGCTTACGTAGCCTCAGACAGGGTCCGGGGGTCACGTGGTGACGCTTTTGATATTATAGCTCGAACTGCGCATGCGCGAAGAGGAACATTCAGTGCTTTCAGCACCGCCTCTGGCGGTCATCCGGGATTAAATAGAACAAATGGACTACAGATTGTAATTACAGAACTACAAACTACAACTATATGTTAAGTGAAACTCATAAAATAGGTGTACCAAACAAAGTAATCTGTGAGTGTATATACTCCCTCATGTTTTAGTGTGTTTCCTTATTTCTGTGACTAAATCCAGCTTAATACAATGTAAAAATTGCACATTTTCACAGACTGTATAAATGTGCATTTGGAATTGTGCTTGTTTCATATAAAGTTCTAAAGGCATTCCCTGGTTCATCTGTGTTAGGCTGTTCAGCAGTGTTTTCCCTCAACGGTTCCTAATTATGCTTTCTGTGAGGGTTCTGTGTTCCTCTTAGCCCTATAAATCTTCTTCTGTCCCTTCTCTTACTCTCTCCCATTTACCCTCTCTACCTACCTTTCTGTGAATTTTCTTCTAAGTTTGAGACAAAACAAGTATGCTATTGGTATAAAAAAGTCCTATTAAGGTTGGCAAAGTTTTAAAAACAATTCATTTATAAGACTGTTCATCTCCTACTCAAGGACAATATGCTGTGCTGTAAATAAAAACGTTACTCATGATTAATTTGTGTACTTCTCTGTAATTGTTCACATGTCCCACAGGCACATAGATTTATAATAATTGTTTAGGTTTAATTATCACTCAGTCCGTATTATACATGCATCTTAAAGCTTGGAGTGAAGGTTAGAGTTTGAAATACATCTTGAAACAAAGGCGCCTCCTGTGAATGACATATGGTTGCCAAATATTTTAAGCAGAAGTTACAGGGTTCACACCACAGGCTTGACTTGCAACAAAACTATTCTCAAGTCAATTTACTACTATAGCGTTTTTCACTACTCTCTTTGTTTCAAAGCTGTTTTACATCTATCAAGCCCCCCAGCCCATCTGAGCAAGCATAGGTCAACAGTGGAAAGGAAAACTGTAACGCTGATAAATATAAAACCTTGAGATTACCCAAACTCCCAGGACCAGACACTTTCCTATGTAAATGTATGTAAGAATAAAACAAAGTTACGATAACATGAAGGTTTTATTTGAGATTAAGTTAAATTAAATATAATAATATATGTTCACAATGAGAAGGTCCTGGCTGCAATTACAGGTGGAGGATTCTGGATCATTTCTGTGAAGAGTTTGTATGTTCTCCCCCTTTAAGCATGAGTTTTCTCCAGGTACTCCAGTCCAAAGACATATTTGTTAGGTTAATTGGTGTCCCTGAAAGTGCCCCTAGTGTATGAGTGTGAGTGTGTG
This sequence comes from Parotocinclus maculicauda, assembly GCA_034780255.1. Taxonomy (NCBI): domain Eukaryota; kingdom Metazoa; phylum Chordata; class Actinopteri; order Siluriformes; family Loricariidae; genus Parotocinclus; species Parotocinclus maculicauda. The sequence goes on from JAUZSU010122649.1 coordinate 7,332, forward strand.
TGTGCGCGTGTGTGTGTGTGTGTGTGTGCGTGTGTGTGTGTGTGTGTGTACTTTTAGTTTCGTCCTATTTTCTTTCTCCCTAATCCTGTTTATTATTCTCTTTGATATCCCTATGTCCTCTTTACAGGTGAACTAATTTCCTGCCAGTACAGGGATCTTCTTGATCTGCATTTGGGTTGGACCACCTATCATCCCGCTGGTTGCCACAGTTTCTCTCTCTCCCAATTTCTCTCACCCAGCCTGATAACTGTTAAATAAATATATGTTGACCCTTTACCACTACATCCCAGAGTTAAATATGAGGCAAAAAACTGCAAGATTTTGGGGGGCTATCCATGGCTGGCTAAACATAAGCCCCATATTAACTGGTCTCGGGTCGGGGTCCTGAGTTGAAGTGACTTCTGCCTTCGGGGCTGTATAACCTTCATTGTTCAAGCTCCAATCCCAATAAAATGCACCGGTCCCCCGGACACAACTCTGTTGTCCTTTGTATCCTTTTCTGACTCTACATTTTTGTTCCATGTTTTCTTTTTCCCCAGGTTTTTTGGCCGTTTGTTGTATGTCCAGCTTTCAGGTTCCAACAGGTGCTGGTGTTTTTAAATTTTCATAGTTTTTTCCTCTGCCTGGGGAGGGAGGGCTCCATTAAGGTATGGTCAGCCTTTTTTCAAGGACAGTTATGGTGTACAGAATGGTCACAGGGTTCAGCCCTCTTTGCCCATTTTTTGTTCCTGCCTGTTCTCTCTATCCCTAACCCTCTTCTCCAGTCTCTGTGCTCTCCCTGTTTCTACATTGCATCTTTGTCTTATCATCTCCTCTTCCAAGGTTGTTTGACAACTTTGCAGCTCAGTGTTTGTGCCCTGGAACTGGAACCCACCTCTTCTCATCTCACTAGCTCATTCACCTTGATAGATGCTGTTATTTAGGACGGGAGTCAGGGCAGGTTCTTCTCATGTATAGGCCCTCAACGACCTTTGAAATTTGTATGAGCATGAGCATAAGTGCTCAGTTGAGCCCAGCTCTACCACAGTCCAGAAGTCCTGCCTGAATCTGTTCCAATATCCTACATCCTGCTCAATCCGTCCAGCCCAGGGATCTTCCTCAACTACAGCTGCGCTCATACTCTTGGACCACCTGTGAGGCAGTTGGTTGCCAAAGCCTCTTCTCCCCCTTTCTTTACCCTACCTGAACAATGTTAAATATCTGGTGCCCCCTGTTTCACATGTTCTCTTTAAAACACAGAGCTGATTCTGAGCCAAAAAAACTAGTGAGTTTCCATCCCTCTTGGGGCCGAAACCCTTTATCAATATAGACAATAAAAATGTAATCTCAAACATATTATTTTTGTATCTTTTTCCTAAGCACATTTAAGAGAAAAGTGTATAATTGTATTTATGTTAAATGAAACATTAATGAGAATCACAATGAAGTCTATAAAAGAGAACTACAATTACTGGAAGATCGGTTTATATTTTTCTAATTTTTCCGCTAAACCTGTAATTTGACTTTTATTTCATAGTCGCTTACACCTTATAAAGTTGCTGAGACATACAAAAATGTAATAATGTCTGCTACTATTACAATCTCTATGTTAAGTTAATGTTCTACCACAATAAGGAAGGGAGATATGTTATTACACATTAATCGACAAGCAGAACTAGACTATTGATAGATGTTCCAAAGCAACAATGCTCCTCCTTTCTTACTCTGTTGAGACTTAACATGTGGTCAATCCTCAGGAGGTCAGCAGTGATCCCAAATTTCTGCTGAGTTACTATACAACATGAATATAAAGTAGCCTAAACACTGGATTAAAGCCAGGTTGAATTTTAAGTGACCACTGTCCTAAAATCTCGCTCTCTCCCTCTCCCTTTCTCACTTTATCCCCATATAGTCCCCCATTTACCCTTTACTCTCCCTTACCTCAGTCTCACACATTGGTTTGTGAAGTTTAATAGTAGCAAATGCAGGTTGCTTACCCCTCTTTTTTAATTTTGAGGCTCTGCATATTTAAACCCGCCCACAGTTTCATGTCTGTATAAAAGTTTATGTCATTAACTTAGACACAGAGACGGAAAAAGGGTGTTTATAAGGCGTGTGTCCTCAGAGCAGTTAAAGAAATGAAGATTAAAGTCCTATTCTGTCTCTCCATTCTAGGCCAGATAAATCTGGGTGAGTATTTAAATGCATGAACTGGGTTATCTGTATTTTTATGTGTTTGTAGCTACTAGTTTTAAACCAGTAAGATTATTTCAAAGGCAGTGAAGTTTCATCTGGGCAGACATAACATTGTTAAATATGGAAAATACACTGCTTACAAAATTAGGGGATATTTTAAAAAGAAACATCCCATAATTAAATATTCCCTCATTTTCTGTGAACAGTGTATATGTCTGATTTCTGACCGTGTTTGATTCACAAGTGACTTCTAATCACAATTAAAGGTATGTGACAGTATGTGAACATGCATGTACATTATTTGTTTTACTTTGATTTATTTGTTCTTTGGTATTGCCTAACTGAGAGGGTGTAGTGCATGCACTGCACTGGTTAAATATCTTTTTATCCCTGTTATATTCGTGGTATAAAAGGATTGATATAATCTAAGCATAGTATAAGAACACATATCTTGTTGGTATAACTGAATATATGTCTGCAATTATCAGAATAATCAGACCCTGAGATACTGATACATGAGATCCAACTTAACTGCAGGTTAAATTAAACAATTAAAGATCCTTTGTATTTCACTGTTTATAAAATGATCTGTGTTATTACGGTCGTAAACAAGTACAACGTGATATGAGGTTATCAGCAGTAGGAAAATTTAGATGGAATTCAAAGAATTTTGTAAGGTTTTTATCAGACTTTTCTCCTCTGTCTTAATGATATGTAATAATTATGTTAATAACACATTACATACATGGAAAAATAAGATAAATAAATGAGCTTCAAAAATGTGCCAGACCTGTGAGATCTCCATAAAAAACACACAAAAGGCACTTCATTTTAGGGTAAGATGAAGATGTTTAAAATGAAATTAGAAACATATCTTTACAGTTTTTATATTTTTATATTTCCTTTCATTCATTTGTTCACAACTTTTTAATCCATTTTTATGTTTCTTTGTGCTCATATTTTACAATCACAATGGACTAAAACACAGTATGTAAAATATATGTAGTTATTATATATTGAATAGATTATTTATTGAATATTTTATAACAGCATTATAAAAAATTACTAAGGGTAAGGTGAATAAAGTGAAGGTGTTTAAGTATATTGACTGTAGCCCTAGACCATTTGAATACTGTGTGTGTGTGTGTGTGTGCGTGCGTGCGTGCGTGCACGCGCAGAGGTCAACCTGCCTCTGTACTAATTTTATTTTTTGTTTTTAATTAAGCATAGAAGCTTTTATAAAAGTATAATGGTACATCTGTAGATATTAGAAATGGTAAAAAAAAATGATATTTTTAAATCTAGCAATCAGTCTAGCAATCATCATAGATATAAGGCTCAACGAGTGTCTTTGATTAGCTTAATCAGTAACCAGAACAATAGCTATTTAGCGGTGAGATAAAACAAGTGCAATGGAAAGTCTTGCATGTAACAGAGCTTCAAAAATGCTGTTTTTTAAGGAAATCCGGTTAGGTCCTAATGTGCATGTAATTAGTCATTATATAATTTAATCCAGGTTAACGAAATGATACAATTGACAATTATTTTTTTAATTAATATCTGTTATTGTGGCATAGCAATGTCAATACAGACACAATTTGTCACAGGTTATTTGTTATAAAGGACACAAGGGCGGTGGCTAGTGCAGTGGGTCCGTCCTGTGTGGAGCCTGCATGTTCTCCCTGTCTCTGCATGGGTTTACTCCAGTTTCCTCCACAGTCCAAATACATGTGTTAGGTTAACTGATTATGCGAAATTGGCATTGACCTGACTGTATAGATATGACAGGTATTGAGATAACCTTGTGTTAAGATGTGTAACCTTGTGTATGTCTTTAAAATGGCCACTGATGCTGATAACGATGGCAAATAAACCAAATAAACAAACAATAAAAGATACAAAGTCAGATTTCATATGTCATAAATTTAGCTTCTGCTTATAAACTTTATGTTTACAATGCAGCATTGTCTGAAAGCAGCTTTGTTATCTTATATTATCTTTTAATATCTAAGAACAATCCCAAATTGAGCCATTCATGAAAGGAAAGGAAAAGGAAAGGAAAAACTCCCTAAATGTTAAAAGAAGAAACCTTGGGAGGACCAAGACTCAAAAAGGGATCATCCTCATTGGGCAGCTTAGACAATATATGTGTAAAACTAATTCAATGTTTCGAAGTAATAGCATGCAATTATCAAAACAATATTCAGCCAACAGCATCCAGTGGTCAGAAGCTGGCACTGATGATCTTGATCATGACCCACAAACTTTTGTTATTTACACAAACATTATTTAATTTATATTGTATTAGTAATTTAAATTGTTTTGTTCACTTAATTTTATTATTGCTACAACTTAATTATTTCAATTAACATCTAGGAGGATGGGTCCCTTTTTGAGTCTTGGTCCTCCTATGGTTTCTTAAAAACTATTCCAGTTGTCTATAAAGCCCATATTGTTTCAATTCAATTCAATTTAATTCAATTCAATTCAATTCAATTACACAATCAACATTCTCACTCAACACACAAGCGTGTTGAAATGCCAAGGTTGTCTGATTTGCTGCCAAAATGTACTAATGTACCCTATGTGTCGCACCTTCAAAATGAACGTTAATTCCTTTTCTCCACCTATGGTATAATGTTTGTGTGGGACCCACGCAACTGCTTCCACCCAGTTCCTATGCCAGTGTCTAAATCACGACCTTGTCATGACTATGTCGCTGCTTTATGATCATGATTCAGCATTTATGTGATCCTTCTGTTGCTAGACAAGGTAACAAAGACCTGACAAATGTTTATAAAAACAGATGGTCACCAGCTCATGATTACTACTCTTATGGTACCTATATAACAACATTGGACATTACTGTTAAGAACAAGATAATAAGGGTAAGCCTAATACAATGTAAACTGTGTGTATTAATTATGCCTAATTCGCTCTAATTAGCCTAATTAGCTCTATTAATATTGAAATAATTTACCTGTGTTTTCCAGGCTTTCCAACAGAGATCTTTGTACGTCTGGGCTCCTCCACTGTTCTTCCCTGTTCTTATGACCTTCAAGTAAATGACGAGCTCCTCAACATCACCTGGTCCTTCAATGGGTCAGTCATTGCAGCCAGTAATCACACGGAACATGGCTTTTACTTGAACATGTCAGCTTTCCTTGACGGATCTTACGCTCTGACTGTGTATAATGCCACACCACACCATCAGGGAGTATTTCAGTGCAAAGTTAATAGCAGGGAGACTGATTACTCCAGCAATGTCACACTGACCATATTGGGTGAGTAACAGGAGTTACATGTAACCATGAAACTGTTTTAAGTCTAACCCAAATGTAAACACATTATAAATACTCTATTTGTTAGTAATTAATGCAACCCCAAATCCCAAAAAGTTGAGTCAGTATGGAAAATGCAAATATTTAAAAAATACAGTGCTCCTTACATGTACTTTTACTTTTATATAATTGCTGGCAGTATGAACCGAAGATATTTCATGTTTTGTCTGATCAACTTTATTTTGTTTGTCAATAAACATCCATTCCTTCATTACAGGACACAACACACAAAATGTTGGGACAACCAACGACTTAGACTTATTTAAATTTACACAGTACAGTGTGCATAAGAACGAGATTTCGTTGCTATGGCTCAACAGTTTAAAAATTTTAAATAAAAAAAAATGTAAGAAGTCAATGTTGTGTGCAAAATGTGTAGTGAAGTGCAAAATTTGTAACGATAAATATGTAAACTAATATATACAGTAGCAGCAAAATCACAGTAACGATGTATTGCACAGAGTAAATTGAATGAGGTAGTTAAAAGAAATTAGCAGCATTTTATTAGGTGCTCAACAATCTTATGGGGTATGGAAGGAAGCTGTATTCGAATCTGCCTGTTCTGCATCTAAGACTCCGGAGCCTTTTTCCAGATGCCAGTAGTGAAATCAGTCCGTTGTAAAAGTGGGGCGGGTCTTTGTAGATGTTTTGAGCTCTGTTCAGACAGCGGCTTGTAGCAATGACCTGAATGGGTGGAAGTGAGGTTCCTCAAGTGATTATAGCCATGACTTGATACAAAAGGTTGAGACTTTGAGGAGCAAAGGTTGGCAGATGATATTCAGTGCTTTTTTTTATTATTGAAATATTTAAAAACAATATTCCTCAAATAGAGACTGAAAAAGATTTATCAGTCCTAATATCCATCCATCCATCCATTATATTCCACTTTATCCACACGGGGTGCTCGTCTGGCAACTCTAGGCGCAAGGGCTTATACAACCCTGGACGGGGTGCCAGTTCATCGTAGGGTACACACACAGTCACACACTAAGGGCCACTTCAGAGACAACAATTAAACTAACACACATGTCTTTTGACTGTGGGTGGAACCTGTAGTACCTGGAGAAAACCCACAAAGACACGGGGAGGACATGCAGACTCCACACAGGCCTTCTTGATGTGAGGCAGTGATGCTACCCAACGAGCCACCGTGCTGCCCCAGTCCTAACATTTTCTGACTTATTTGACTAAATAACTGATTTTGACATGTTTTGTATTGCCTTCTGGACATTGTTACCCTTGGTAGGCTTCCTAACACTTTTGGGCACAGTAAGTGGCATTTGTTAATGTAACTCTATATTGTAGTGCATGATAAAGGTTTGCCAAAGTAATCCCATGCCCATGTGGTTCTATCAGCAATTGTTAAATAGTGGTCCTTGATGCAGTGCTGTCTGGGGGATTGGAGCCCATGCCCTTTACACACTGAAATTTCTCCAGATTAATGATATAATGCACTGTAGAGGGAGAAATATGGAAATCCTTTGCAATATTTCTTTGAGGAACATGGATTTTAAACATTTCAATAATTTTCTCACAATTTTTTTTAGACAAGCTGCAGATCATCCGACCATCTTTGCTCCTCGGAGACTTAGTCTGTTCTTGGTGCTGCTTTTGTACCAAATGATGATTGTAATCACTAGTTGATATCGCTCAGTTGAAATCAATTAATTGTTTAGTTTCTTTAATTCATAACTAGCTCTAATTATGAGCTCGATTGGAATGTGCTGCACGCCTAAAATTGAGGAATGGATGTTTGTAAACAAATGAAATTAAGTTAACCCAGACAAAATATGAAATATCTTAGGTTCATACTATCTGCAATAAAATAAAACTCAAAAAGTTTAACGACCCAACGACTCAACTTTTTTTGATTGTTTGTTATTATATCCATACACAAGTTCATCTCAAGACTAGTCATATACGCACACACACAAGTTAATGCCAATTTAGAGTAATCAATTAACCAAACGCGCATGTCTTTGGACTGTGGGAGGAAACCGGAGTACCCGGAGTAAACCCACACAGACACGGGAACGACATGCAGACTCCACATAGAAAGGACCCAGGTCACTCCACCTGGGAACTGAATCCGGGACCATTTTAAATAGAAACCAATTTTATATAGGATTAAAGACATGTCCCTCACAACAGACTTTATCAATAATGAATTTACCCCACATGCAGTGCTCATGAAATACTCTGACAAAAGAGTAAAGCTTCATATATAATATTGCCTACACAAAGCCAATAAACCAATGGGAAAATGAAATATAAACCAAGCAGCATTTTTGCCTTCAGCTATAGTTTCGGAAATCATAAAAGTTAAAGATTAGACATTTATGACTTTTTTTCTTCCTGACATCATGTGTCTGGCAATGTAGTATGTGCATTTTGATAGATTACAGATATGATAGACAATATAGAAGGAGTATACTTTAGGCATAATTTGACCTATCTTGTTTTTCCAGCACTGTTATAAAATAGCTTATTATGTAATATCTTAAATATCACTTTCTCTTTTTCACAGCTCCCCCATCAGTATTTATACCCTCTGCAGAGGTAATTTTGGGTCGAGAGAATGAATTAGAGTGTTGGGCAAAGGGATTTAGCCCTTCCAACATAACATTTTTGTGGACACGAAATGGCAAAGAGTTTGGAGTTACCCAAAAATCTAAAACATATCTCACAGACAATGGTCTTTTTGAAGCGCTCAGTCGGCTCGTGTTCATTCCTGAACTTTCAGACCGAAACAGTACATTCAGTTGTGTGGTCCATCATGAAGCTTTAAAGAAACCACTGGTGCAGGAGTTCAGAACAAGCATCACAAGTGAGATACATTTCTTATTTTATGTATTGGTGTTTCTATATCTATAGTATATATATAACCTATGTCATGATTTTGTAGAGGTGCTTTATTCTATAGAAACTCTACGTTGGTACATTTACCAGTCACTTTATTAAGTACACCTCCTTGTTTCTTTACTCATTGTCCATTTTGTCAGTTGTCAGTTGTCATTACCCTACAGAAGCGCCTTTACTCTGCTCTCTAACAGACAGGAAAACCACAGATACTATTTATATTATAGATCATTATCAGCTCTGCACTGAGATTGCCTTTCATGGCAGGTCCTCCATTGGCTTATCAGCAGGATAATGCTCACACAAGCACAGAAAGGATTTCCCAGAAATTCCAGATTGGCCTGGTGGTTGCCAGATTTTTTATCAATCAAGCTTTTATTAGACCAGCTGAGACTCCAGCTTTGGCAACCTACAATTGTGCAGAATCTACAGGCCCAGCTGTGGGCAAATGTGCAGAAAGATACCATAGAGAACATGCATGCCTCCATGTCCAACCATAACTCATGTTCTATCAGACTATAGACTATAGACTAACGGGGTTCTTTCAGGTGTTTTTCCCTGTAAACTTATTCTTTCTTTGTAATATTGTAATCACTTTCATATATCATTACATTATTACATTCATACATACAATGTTTTATTCGAGTAAAACAACTCATTCTTGGTAAGTTATTTTTTTGTCAGTGAATGTACAGAAAGACAGATGAACTACAAAAAGCAACTATAAAATGGAGTGTAGAAACAAGGGCGCGTATCTAATAAAGTGGCTGGTGAGTGTACATTGCACTATGGGCATGTTATATGGTCTTGTATAAACAAGGTCCTGTATTTCGGCTCCTCTCACTGTACATGTGTATATAGACTAATAAAGGTGCTTGATCTTATTTTACCCAATCTTAATTTTTTTTCTTAACTACTCCTCTCCTCTAGTTCTCCCCAAAGTGACAATGTCCATTGTGCCGTCACCATCCCGTTCGTCTCCTCTAACTCTAGCATGTGAAATCAACGGATTCTACCCACAGAACATATCAATGTTGTGGGTCCGAAATGGCAGTGTTTTGCCTGAATATTCTCGAATCCAGCAGAATGGTGATGGAACGTATGTGATGCATCGCTTTCTTACTCTCAGTGTGGAGGAAAGAAACATGGCTGGGTATGTGCAGTGTGTCGCTCAACAGCCTCAAGTATCTCAGCCAGTCATGAGTTCCATTAACGTATCGGCTGCTGACCTTTTGGGTAACTATCTCAAGTATTCATCAACTGTTTTTTATTTTCTGAACTGCTCATGTTCATTTTCTTATCTCTTTGTACAATTAGATTTTTAATATAGATTGGTTTTACGTACCTTATTATGTTCCATACCATCCTTTAATATTGTATTGTACTTTTAAGCCTTACTGAGGACAATTTATATTGCAGATTTTACACAAAGTCGATCATTCATTTATTCTAGGAATCACTCATTTTCAAAACATAATCCAGTTCCAAGTAGCCAGGGAAACCAGGGCCTAACCAGCAGCACAGGGCACAATGCATAAACCCTAGACGATGTTCCAGTCCATCCTAGGACACACATACATACACACACTTGGACATACTGGGACCCTGTAGAGACACCAGCTGACATAGTGTTTGTCTTTGGAATGTGGGAAAATCCCAGACTATGTGGAGGAAACCCATGCAGACATAAGAAGAACTCCATACAGGTAACGTAGGGTAAAGGAACGAACGGGGAAACTCTGGAGCTGTGAGACGATAGTGACACTTATTATTTAATTTCCTTAAATATTTTATTGTTTTTATAGTACTTTTATAGCTCATTATTTTGCATGTCATAAGGGGACTCAAGACACTAATAAACAATACATAATAAAAAACAATTTATGAGTAAACAAAAAATTATTCAAAAACAATTAAGTTTTAACAGTTCAGAATTTACAGTTCAGAATTTACACTTTTCATGAGGAAGGGGGCAAACACTTTTTCACACCACTGTAAATGGATTACATTATGGTTTATTTAAGAAATAGCATTATTGTTTTTCAGTAGAATTTGTGGCTTGTGACTCTGTTCTGCATTTTTCCCCCAGTAAGAACAGTTTGGACTACCCTGATTTACGTGATGTTTTCAAATATTTCCTACGTACCAATTACTTTTCACAAAAGCATGTATATATACAGTGGTGTGAAAAAGTGTTTGCCCCCTTCCTCATTTCCTGTTTTTTTGCATGTTTGTCACACTTAAGTGTT
>JAUZSU010122659.1:0-17952 GCA_034780255.1 Parotocinclus maculicauda
TATCATGAGATTTTGGCCAACACCCTCCTTCCATCAGTAAGAGCACTGAAGATGGGGTGTGTCCAGCATGATAATGTCCCAAAACACACAGCCAGAAAAAGTAAGGACTGGCCCTGTAAGAAGCATTTCAAGGTCCAGACCTGAACCCAATATAAAATCTTTGGAGAGAACTGAAACTCTGAAACCAGAAATATCTGGAGAAAATCACTATGGATCACTATAACTTAATAACTACAGTGCACATACTCACAAAAATGCATGCATACAGTGATACTTTTAGATTTGCCAGTTGTTCTAACTCATATCTTTGGAATGCTACCCATGCAGATACAGGAAGAGCACAAACAAACCCAGAGATCAAGCCGGGAGCCATGCCAAGGACCTCTGGAGCAACAGTGCTAACCAATTCATTTTGTTATTGTATAATAATTCACATTTTTATAATATATTTATTTATAAGATTTCAACTCCTACTAATTTTCATTTAGTCTACACCTACCTCACAACCTCACAATGTAGAATTTACCTAGATTATTTAGGGTGAATTGTTTATCACTGTTTATGTAAAAGTATGTCACTGTATTCTACTGCAAACATCACTATTTCAAAATGTACACTCTGCATAGGACATGATAGGTCATTATTTAAGCTGACTGCATGGCTATACTACCAATGACAAGCAAGATCACATATACTTTCATTATTAGAAGTGCCTCACCACAACTAATATAATAAAACTCCAAAGATACACATTATCTATATGTTTAATTAGATGTTAACAACTACGGTAATGAAAACAAAGCATTTCATTACAACTGAAGCTTGCAGTCAGATGAGATTCTTGATCTGTAATGAGTCTCTTTAATCCTGACAGTTTAGTCTGTATTTTGAAAAATTATTATTGAAGTGCAGTCCGTTTGACCATTCGTCCCTCTTTATTGACAGCAAAGTTGTAGTTTTTTGGGTTGTCCAGAGCCTCTTCAATCCGTTGATCCAAGTTTTCTAGAGTTAGAAAGTTCTTTGCCTCTTCCTGAAACAGAAAATATGTCATGGTTATCTGATGGCTGTGAGATTAGTTAATTAACTTTATTAAACACACTTATTCCAATTCATATTTGTCATGACTGTCCCTCAGCACAGGCCATTAAATGAAACCCAACCAAGCACTGGGTTCCAGTTCTTTACAGAACAGACACAAAAGTGGGTTTACATGCAAACACATACAATAACTTTGTATTGTTACTGACAGCAACACCTGCATGACATTTTGCTTTTCTTTGAAACAGAATTTCTCACTCATTTTTCATGGCAGGCATGGTGGCACAGCTCTGCAGTAACCTAGCCAAAGCTGCCACAGTTGGGTCCCTAAGCAAGGCCCTTAACCCACGATTGCTTGAAATGTAAGCCTGGTTGAATTGTAAGTCGCTCTTGATAAGGGCGTCTGCTAAATGCCATAAAAGTCTTAGAAGTGCACCTTCTTAGTTCTTGATAATTTTATGACCAATTATTTTTGTTAGGATCTTTATGATCATAAATCCCTTACTGAGGGTGGGTGACCATGAGCAGCGTCTCCTGGAGAGGGAGGCTTGAACGTTTTTTTTTTTACTTGTTTAGAAATATTATTTCCAACAGATTTGTTGGATTTGTGTAATTGAAAAGCTGTTCATAATGTCATTAAGATTTTGTCATTCTTGAGCGGCTAGTTTAAAGTATTTAGTTGTATTTAGTGATTTTCTGTCATAGTTTTTTTTTTCTTTAAATTTCTTCTTTCAATAATAGTTTTTTTTATATCTCTGAAAGCAATGCCAACTTGAGACAGACACAAGTGTATCTAATTAGTAGTACTGTCTGGTGTATTGTGAGCATGCTGAGGAAGGCCTAAGGGCCAAAATGTTTGTGTTTTATCTGTGAGTCAAATAAGTATACTGGATATTATATCATTTGTGTGTTATATATTACATTACATTACATTATATTATATAAGCGCTGTCCGACCTTACCTGTGGTTCCATTTGTTAATTACAGATTTAGCAGGGAGTGCAGCCTGTTTGTTGATTTATTAAACTATTGTTAGGATCTTTCAAAGCTTAATAATTAGCCATTTTAGATTTGGCCCTATTTTCTGAACAGAAGTGTACTACAAATAATCAAATTGAAATACAGCTGTATAAAACAATCAATCAATTGTCTGGGCTTCTGTTCTAATACATTTACATTTCCAGAATTTAGCAGACGCCCTTATCCAGAGTGACTTACAACTTATACAATCTTACAATCCAAGCAATTGCGGGTTAAGGGCCTTGCTCAAGGCCCAAACTGTGGCAGCATGGCAGAGGTGGGATTTGAACCCTGGAACTTTTGGTCCAGAGGCCAGTACCTTAACCGCTAGGCTACCACAGTCCCATAACACATGGGTAATAACAACAGAATTAGACTCGCAGTGTCCAAAGAAATGAAATCCCTACTAATATATTGTATGTAGCGAGCACATACAGACGCTTATTTAAAGCAAAAATATAGACAGAAACTGTTTTGTTCCCCACCTGTAGCTGCAGGATCTCTCGCTCTTTTTCTCTGATGTAATTATCCAGCTCTTGCTGTCTCAAAATGGCTGCCTCTGTCCTCTTCTGCTCAGTTGCCTCGGTCTCTTTCTGTACACGTAGCTCACTAATGCATAATTCAAACATGAATTTAACTTTGGAAATGTACTCTACAAGTTTAACATCATTTTCCATTGCGGGCAACTGTCTCACCGTATTTTAAGCAGTCTCAGATTCTCAGCATCGTTCCAGGCCATTAATGATTTGTGCTCCTCAGCCTCTTGCTTGGCTCTCTCCTCTGCTAAAGAGCCAGTTTCTTCTTCATAGCGCTTCCGCAACACCTCCTCTTTAAACTGCAACCTGCACAAATATACACATGTAGCACAGTTCATAAGCAACTGGCCAGTAACAACCAGTGAGCATCAAGTTAAAGAGCAGAACATCTTAATGAAGTGAACCATTAACAATCACCAATTTCAAGGGATTATGCATAATTAAAATAAAAAATAATCAAGGAAGAACACAAAGCTAAAACATTGTGGTTCTACTTAAAATTGCATTTTGTTGGAAACTGCACTTTATTAATTTAGCGTTAAATGATTTTATTTGTGGCTAAATTAGTTTAAAACAATAAGTATAACTGAAATAAATATGACAGATTCAGATAAAGTCTTAAAATGCTCAGGCACCTTCCGAAGAGCTATTTTTTTAAGGCACTCCACATGACCATATTACAAACAACCCAGCTGATTTGAGACGGTTTCAAAGCAATAATAAAAACACTGGATTTGAAGTATGGCTCACCAGGTCGATACTTCATCCAAAAAAAGCAATTCTCTTTTCAAAGTTGTCTGTATTACATTGCAGTTTGCACAATAAAAACTGTTTATATTATATTCTACTGTGTAATGTCATGGGGCAAAGTAAACACTATAGTAATCAAAGCCTTCATTACCCACAATATGTAACAATTTAATATTCCATAAATGGTTCAACACCATCCGGCACGGTGGCTCGGTGGGTAGCACCACTGCCTCACAGCAAGAAAATCCTGGGTTCAAACCCAGGGTGGAGTGGCCTGGGTCCTCCCCGTGTCTGCGTCTTACTCCGGGTACTCCGTTTTCCTCTCACAGTCCAAAGACATGCGTTTTAGGTTAATAGGTGTCTCTAATGTGGCCCTTAGTGTGTGACTGTGTACGTGACTGGCGATATAGAGGTCTAATGAAGGATGAGGTAAATAGACGATGTCAAACTATGATTAAAAAGCCTGTTAAATGGGAAAATACCAAAAAGAGTCAAATCAACGAATACGGGTTATGGTTGAATAGCAAGATATAGTATTTTACATGAGAGCCCTCATTATCAGATCGTACTGAGTGTATCGCTCTTTCAGCACCACCATCTCCACAGGATCCACAGCAGGAGGGGTTTTAATGCGGCCCGCTTTGGACTTGGCTTTCGGGTCATTACGGGATTTTCTGCCCCTCACACTCTCTACTAGCACCAATAACCGAGGAGACAAAAACACAGCGGCCGGAGCCCGGCCCCGTGCTACCGCCTGAAACATGTCTGTGTCTAACTGATAAATATCACTGAATATATGCGTTAAATACCAGAGTACAATATAAAGACAATCGCACTCCTATTAAACACTAACACGGTTACAGAAGGTCGCCATGCTCTAGACCTTACGCTGAGGAAGTTCTTCTTCTACCGGCTATGCCTGTGTGGAGCAAACAACTTGCGTTATACTGACACTCAATGTTCAAACGCAGAATATCTGTTCGGTAATTCCACTGCCGCAGGATCAAGCGGATATGAAAGAGAGCGACTGAGTAATACGCGCTGTTTTAATTTAAAAAAATATGCTGTTTAAAATCCGCAGTCTGTTCTGAGAAACAGCTTGTTGAGCAGAATTGACTGACCTGACTTTAGCATATAGTCAATAGTTTAGATATTTTGTGTTTTGTGTTCAACAACAAAATGGCTTACTTATATAAATACACCATAAAACATTTATTACATTCCTGAACTGTATAATATAGTAATCCTTTGTATCTTTTGTAAAATATAAAATACCAAGAACGAAAACGATGTTATTGTTGTGTGCCTTCAAGGCTGCAATTCTCTTTTCTGTCAGCAGATGACAAGGTTGGCTCATGCTACACTGCTCACAAAAGTTAGGGAATACAGTATTTCCAAATAAATATGAAGCGATTACAAAAGTAGCATTTGATTTAATTTCATTAAATAAGATTAAAAGCCATGAATTAAAAGCAATGAAATAATATGCAAACTCATTTATGGTGATTGAGTAGTTAGTGACATATTTATGGGGGTGAACAGAAACATGAGAGTACCACACATTGATTGTATGATCACACAAGAGTACCAAAACACATTGGCAGTGATGGGACATAGACAGGATCAGATTATCCAGTAGTTCTTTTGGGATCTTCTTCATATTCATTTTGAAATAACCCCCAAATTTTGTGAGCAGAATCATTTTCTGTCTCTCAAATGTCAATATGATTTAAAACCTAGAACTGTCTAGTTTATAGTTAGTTCTGTTAGATGAACTACTAAGGTACCTTATGGTAACTGTGAATACTTTGAATCCACCGTTCTTTTACTATGGTGCTTTGGTAAAACCATAGTAGAGATACCAGAATAACCTTTCACTGTTCATCTTTTTGCCAAAAACATAATAAAACCATGTTTTATTTTCATAAGTGCTATAATAGCTATTATTATTTTTAAGACTTTGGATGTTAAAGTGAATGGATGTTGATCAGATGGATATTGTATGGCCAATACTTGTATTTACAGTGGTTGCATCTGCACAGTGGATTTTAATCTGTTATGCTTCTTCTTCAATACAACAATTTATGTATTTAATACAGCCAGAACTGCTTTAACCACAGGCACCATTCAAACTGGTGCATAGTTACAGCGCAACAAAAATACAGTGTTTTGTATTTTTGAGTCAAGTAAATATTCACGTATAACTGAGTATAAAAGTGAATAAAAAGTCTGTGGGTGGCACGGTGGCACGGTGGCACAGAGGTAAGCAAAGTCACCTTACAGTTCCAGCATCCCCAATTTGATCCTTGGAAACAGCCTGTGTGGAGTTTACGTGTATTCTTCATGTCTGTATGGATTTAATTTGGGTGCTTGGGTTATCTCCCACAGTGCAGAGACATGCATTAGGTTTAATGATTATGGTAAACTGACGGCTGGGTAAGTGTCCCATTTACCTTTGGAAGAGATGGAACCAGGATGCACTATGGTGGAAGGCTGGTGGATTTTTTGATGGAGTTTGATGCTCTGTGCAAATGTTCTACTGGAACTCTGGATCTAGGCAGTTTTGTGGATGTTTCTATGACACATGCCAATTACATATCCGTGGATCAGGCAGTCATAATTTTTTAACCCATCAGGATTTTATAGTGAGTGTTTTGTCTGACAACGCAGAGTACAACCCCAAATCTACAGTTGTAATTAGTAGATCTGTGTATTTCAGAGGAAGTAATGCTAGCTGTATTTTTCCTGTTTGTGTAAATTCAGCTAAAAGGAAGTAGAGAGTAAGCAGCATGGTATCGGTCAGTACATACTAGTCTATAATTAGGTCTGAGGAGAGTCTTATTTAAGACTGAGTTAATTACTTCTTCATCACACTTGCCTAAAGCCAATTTAAATCAACCCTGGCACATTTGAAACTTGTGTGATAATGCACAGCCAGTGATTGTAGCTAAAGGAATGTTCTATCCAGTAATGAGGAATGTATATTTTTGCAGAAGCAAAAACACACAATGCCAGAAATAAATACGGTATGTAGGAATGTTCTACAATATAAATGAATCACTCTAAATTATATTGTATAGACACACACTTTACAGACACTATATATTGGTGGTAATGAGGTAGCTGAAAAGGCAGACATTATTGGTAAAGTTTGTGCAAGAGGCTATGTTTTAATTTTAGTTGGGTAATTATGTATTATTTGTTCTGTATTTAACATTTACATTTTATTATAAAAATCTCAACAGCTGTTCCACTACATTCCAAGGCTTGCGTTTTGATGTCCCAAAAAGAATGGGGGGACAGTCAAGCTATTTTGTGAGGTTAGTCTGGGCAGACTGTGGGACCAGTGTGACCTGTCTCTTAAACATATATACAACTATATACTACAACTATATCAAGTATATGGAAAACAGCATTGTTTACATGCTGAAACTTCTCAAGGTGTTTTGTATGAGTGAATAGTGATCTTTAAAGTACATACTTAAAGACATTTAATTCATTATTACAGATTAAAGACATACATAGAGAGCTTTCAATCATTTTATTCAGTAGGTTTAAACTTTAGGTGCAGAGGTACAGCAGACCTGAGCCTGCTTGGTTCTTATCCACTAGTTTAGTTTCATATTGATGGGCAAATGAAACAGAAGCAGATGAGCGCAAAGATATTCAATACATATGTGATTTTTATCAGGAGATAACATATATAATAGCCTGGCTTATCTCCAATAGTGTTTGCCATTGAAGGCAAAGAGTTCCTAAATACTGTAAAAAGACTTAACACAAGCAAATGTAGTGCTATAGCTTTCAATGGAAATCAGATTACCTTACTGGTTTACCTTAAACATGTTACTTAAGTTACAGGGTTGGGGTTTGCAGAATGGCATCCTGATGGCAGATTCCAATCACAGGGAGTTTACTTTCCCCTGTACTTGTCAAGTGCCTAAAGCAAACTAGTGTTCTAAACACAACACATAGTTACAAACAATTGGTTAAGAGTTTGTACACAGTGTGCTAAGTCACTAGTTAAATTTGGCACTGAGAAGTACCGTGGAGTTTGAATTTGCCAAAAGGACATTGAGCTCTGGCTGGGCAAGTGCTAGTTCTCTGTTCTCAACATGGTGGCAAACATTTCACTTAGAGTGTGAAGAAGAAGGGGAAGATCCAGGTTTCCCTCTTGTGTAACACAAGGGCTCATACTTAGGTTTAGGTCCCCATGTCATGTGTTATATGATAGAGTGAAAGTCGAAGAATATTCGAACTATGTTGGAGGATATACTTCAGGGAACAATTACTGTGAAAATTTCTTTAAGGGTCATGACTAAGGGTTTGGACATTCTAAAACATATGAGTAAATGAATGAAGGAACAAGGGTTCAGTGATGATGGAGATTATCATAGGAGTTTTAGGTTGGTCTTTAGGCCAAAATAGGCATCGAATAGTATGTCAGCCGAATCTCCTCCCCTTCAAGCAGCTGCCTGTTGAAAAAACATAAACACAAGTATTAGACAAAGTGCATGACACAGAAGTGACACAAGTATGTAAGCCAACATTGCAGTTACAATTTGACATATCATTTTTATTGCCAAAATCTTGTGCAAGCAGACCTAAAATATTAAAACACTTGATTGAGACACTAGACAAGAAGTGAGCTGTGAGAATGTATGAGAGCGTTACTTGTAGGCTGCAATCTCAATGTCCAGAGCCATCTTTACATTCAGTAGATCTTGATACTCCTTCAGGTAGTGTGCCATTTCCTCTTTGGCCTCAGCAATATCGCTTTCCAAATCACTTATCCTCACCTAAACAAAAAACATAGCAATAACCTAAACTGAATGATAAACAAGTGGAAAACTGATCCGGGTCGTTATTAGACTCACCTCAGAGGGCAACATGCCTGACTAAAGTTAATGGGGTAAAAAGTCTATTTTATCCTGAACAGACCTACAGCACAATAAAATTTACTACAGGTACTACATTTCCCATAACACCCCAGCACTTTTTCAAACATAAAGATAATTTAGAGGGTCTCAACTGTCCCTTCTGCTTGCCAATTAGCCATAGGGGCACAAGTCTTAAGCATATGTAAGCCTTTTAAAATACTATACTGCTCACAAAAATAATCTGATACTGTCCGTTCCCCATCACTGCCAGTGTGTTTTGGCACTCTTGGGTGATCATACACCCTACTGAATAGTCAATGTGTGGCACTCTCATCCAGTTTGACATGCTTCTGTTCACCTCCATAAATATGTCACTTGCTACTTAATCACAGTAATTAACTTTGCATCTCATTTGCATGATTGAACTTTTTTGACTTTTCATTTGCTTTTCTGATTATGCTGTTTAATGACTTTATATTAATTTTGAAATATCCCCACATTTTTTGTGAGTAGTGTAAATGAACTATTTCATGTTTAACTGGCTCATTTTCAATGCAAAGCTTCTATGAAAGATTGACAAGCAGAGGGGTACAGCTGTGCCTCTCAAAATTGTGTGTGCCCCATTCAACAAGTGGTCTAGTAACAGCCCTGCATTGATGAAAGACCAAAAACATCCATTAGAATAGCGACACAGATGCACTGTCTTTCATTCATCTTCTGCAAACGTTTAATCCTGATCAGGAGTGCCATGGGATGTGGAGCCTGTCTGAGAACTGATATATCACAATGCATCAAACACTTAACAGCTCACTCATTTAAATCTAGAGGCAGTTAAGCATATTATGAAAAATGATGTAATTATTTTATGTATATTATACAGTAGGCTATATAATGAAAAACAGAATTAAACAGTCTTTTTTGCAATGTTATATTTTTAAGTCTATAATAGTTTGTGACTGAAATAGTGCTGTGGTAGAAGTCATCAGTTTTCCAAAATGTGCAGATATGCAGCATATCAGGCCACAATAGCACAAACCACGATATCCTGATGTCCATTGGCACAGAATGAGTCAGCAGCCTGCTCTGTGTTCTGCAGTTCACTATAACTGTACTGCTCCTGTCAGAGCCTCATGCAGTGAAAAACAAATGCAGTACTTTTCCACAGATATGCAAAAGCTGGACAGTGGATTATACACCCCATTATCAGGAAAGTCTTCATATTAAGATCAGAACTTGTTTTTTACACACCATTATGTTTTTGGTGCAGCATGTCCGAAAATGAGGGTCAGAAAACATTGGTGCAGAGAATAGTTTTAGTCCGCATCAATGAAGTTTTGTTAAGAGAGGATCACAACTGGGATTCTGGTGTCTGTACATATTGCCGCATTTCTCACACCGAGTTATAGTCTGGCATGAGATCTGATTTCTGTAGTTTAAATCAGATTTCATAACAGCACTGATGTCTGATGTCATATAACATGGTGCCCTATGCTAAACGGTTTGCCGTAGTAAAAGTACTGTTAGACTAAATAATGTATTACATTTAGATGAAATGGCATGGAATATTATAATGTGATATTAGTATTTTCTTAACCTATTGCACAACGATTTTAAAGCATGCCCTGTTGAGTCCATATCTGGCCTTTTAAAGTACAATGCTTCCGAGTTTTTCAATGTAATACCAATAGCAACATCAAAAATGTAATTGGTTTATTATGGCTGCCACTGTAATCCGAAACACACACACACACACACACACACACACCCACACACACACACAGATCAGTCTTCCCGCAATTGTGGTTTGTGGAATATAGTTACCTGATACTTGGCAACCTCTTGGCCCTGTGTTTCCTCTAGCTCTCGGAGTTGTCCGTTGAGAGAGTTGATGACACTCTTCAGAGTCTCGACCTCAGCAGTGCAGGCCAGCAGCAGCTGCCGGTGCTTGGCCGTTTCCTCGCGCACCGAGCGTACGGCTTCCTGCTGCTTATCAGCCACCTGCTCCACACTGGCTGCCTTACCCTCGTACCAGGTCTCAACGGCCCGCATGTTACGCCTGGCCAGGTTTTCATACTGACTACGGATCTCTCCTATGGCAGTCGAAAGATCTGGTCTGTTGACACAGCTCACGTCCGACTCTGTGTCAAGACTGAGCACCTGCAGCTCTACCCGTAGTCCCTCCTGCTCCTCTGCAAACACCCGCTTCAGGAAGGCGAGCTCCTGTGCCAGAGTGATCACTCTCATCTCAGAGTCAGCGGTCCATATTGCCGTCTTGTCCGCCTCGTCCCTCACTCGCTTCAGCTCCTCCTCAGCCCGCTCGCGCCTCCGCACCTCCTCCTGCCAGTCCTGCTCAAGCTGCTCTCGCGCCATACGCAGCTTGTCTCTCTGAGCCTCCATGTCCTCAACACACTGGGAATTACTGGTCAGCTGCTGGCGGAGGCGCCGTGCCTCTTGCTGGTACAGTTGGTGCAGGCAGGACGGCTGAGACTGCAAGTGCTGCAGAGCCTCCAGCTGCACCATCAGCACCCGATTCTGCTGCTCCAAATAGCGCACCTTGTCGATGTAGGAGGCAAAGCGGTCATTCAAACCCACCAGCTCTTCAGTCTCCTGAGCTCTCCGTCCTACCAGCTCTGCATAAACCACACTCGGCTTGTTGGGCTCCCAGCAGCCCGCTGGATCAGGCTTGAGCAGCCGGCGCGAGTACGAGAAGGACATCGGGGAGAAACGGTGGCAGCTGGAGTGAGTTTCCCAGCATCGCATTAGGGAAGAAGAGGAGGAAATAATGCTCATGATGATTGTTGGTTTAAATTATGTAGATATATACAACTTAAGTGTTGCTTTTAAGTTCCCCTTGTTCTGCACACCATGGATGAACCGGCACTGCACCAGCTCAGAAATAGCCTACTACTGCGCAGCAGGCTTTATACGGCGCGCGCACACACACACACACACACACACTCTTAGCCAATAACGTGCTCATATAGATGGTGCTTGAGGTTATTCTTTACAAAAGAATAATTTTGAAAACAATTTTTATTTCTGGTAACTAAGTGTAAAAGTCGAGCTGAAGCAAACGTTTAAAATATGTAATAATACAATTTTAACTGTTACTAGGACTGTATTGTTTACGGTTATAGAAATGTAAGTCTAAAGAGAAATTATGTTGTATAATGTGTTGTCCTGGTATGAGTTGATCAGATACAGCAGTGCTGCTGGAGATTTTAAACATCTCATGATCACTGCTGGACTACAAATAATCCACCAACCAGCAATGTCCAGCCACCAGCATTTCGTAGCCAGCATCATGTGAACACTGATGATGGATTAGAGGATGATTAACACAAACTGTGCAACAACAGATGCGGATAGATATACTAGTCTGTGTATTTTAGAAATTATGTACTGGAATTTTCACAAACAGTCATCTCTAGGGTTGATAGAGGATAGTGTCACATCAAACCTTAAGCAGAAGACCAGGCACCTGTCAGCTAAGAACAGGCAAATGAGGCTAGATATTGCATGGACACACCAAAATTGGACAAGAAAAGATTGGAAAAACATTGCCTGGTCTGAAGCTTCTTGATTTCTGCGGCAACATTTAGATGGTATGTAAAATCACTGGTCCATCCTGTCTTCTATCAACAATTCAGGCTTTTGATGGTGGTGTAATGGTGTGGAGGATATTTTCTTGGCACACTGCTGAAACATGTTTATTCCTTTACATGTACCATCTTCTGTGGGTTACTTTCGGAAGGATAATGCACTATGTCAAATAATCTCAAACTAAATTCTTGAACATGACAGTATTTAAATGGCCTCCACAGTCCATTCAGAGATTAAAATCCCCTAGAAATAGTCCACCAACTAAAAATGTATAGCCACCAGTATCCTGTGGGCACTGATGAATGATTAGAGGATGGCTAACAAACTGTGCAACACCAGATGAGCCACAGATTCTAAATTTCCATCTACATGGTCGAGCTAAATGGTAGATGCACTGCAGTGTTTTCCATATGTTGATTTATCTGTGGCGTCAGATATTTCCTTAAGTGAGCATGCGAGCAGAAACTGAACTGAGCAAAAGATAGCACAAAACAAGCACACAGCTGTAGTGTGCTGAATTGCAAAAACTAACCTCTTATTTCTCCTCTGTCATTATTGCTTGTTTAGATCATTTTTGCTCAGTTTAACAGTTTTTGTGCTCTTACATAAAAGACAGTAATCAAACTCACATCTTGGTAGTTCAAATATTGCAGTGCACATCACGTGTAGTATTATTCATAGCAAAAATGTCTTATTCTTTGCATAAGTTATTATTGGAAACATCGGTCTCAAGTGGCAAACAGGGAAGTCTATAACCAGAGACGATACAGAAGTTTGAGACACCCAACCCTACCCCCACACAAAGCCCCTTAAGAAAAAAAATCAAACAAAACAAAATTCCCAAACTGGTGCAGGAAGGACAACTAACTTTTTGGGTGGGGGGAAACATTGTGACTGGAATGAACAAATCTGAGAAAACCTCCTTTAATACCAATCCCGTGAGCCACAAAAGCATCACTTGGTTACTATTTGCAGCGTTAGAAAGTCTGCTTCCCAAACGTCAAGAGTAGATCAGGTATAGTTACAGCTGTGTTGACCACAATCTAAATAACACCTAGATTTTCCTAGCTTAATGTACCATAGGTTTGGTTGGGTTAAGAAGGGAAGAGAGGGAGTAGATATGAAAAGAGGTGCATTAGACAGAGGATACTGTGAGGTAGAGAAAGGATGTTGTGGTTAGAGGAGCTTTTTAATACACAAAAAGACAACAGGATGTGAGACTGAGTATTTTCTATCAGCAGGGTCAAGGGGCCCGATAAATTTTCTGTAAAATATTGTGTTTATACCATTTACTTTCTATAGTTTTAACATTTTTCAGCTTATCAGAAACAAAAACAAGTTTAAAAAAAAAACATTTTAAGGCTGCTTCTACTCCAGTTAGGGATGCTTGAGCAAGCGGTTCATGTTCCAAACTTCTTTGCCCTGGAACAAAATGCCTAAGGAGCAGCCAGCTCTCTTTACTGTATTACACATAGCACAGCTATGCGATTCATAAGGGAAACAGCACTTTGTATATTTGAGCTGCATTACTAGAAGCATTGCCAACACATTTAGATCACATGACATGTTCCACACAATTATTGTACTGCATGTGTTTCAACAAGAGTTTTCTTTTATGTGTACTGCCTAGCCAATACTGATGGGTGGACAGTCATTGTGTAATTACTCTACTGTACTGTACTAATCTATCTAAAAGACAGAACTTTTCGACTTCCGAGTACATCTGAGCAAAGTTCTCAGGTTGACAGCAAATTACACAAAATATCTTTTTGAAGAATCTAGTGTCTGACCCCAAAGTAGACATTGCTTTATTAGATTTTCTGGAAGACAGTAAGTCCTATCACCTAAAGCTTCACCAAGCATCCAAACATCTCTAAACAGGAGCAGATATTATAAACTGTCTAACAGAATCTACAGAACCTCTAATGGTGAAGGAGTTTGAACCCCAAGCACAGAGGGAGAAAACGCAAATTCCAGACAGTGTTCAAGCTGAGACTCAAATCTGTGTCCCTGATTCTGAATCAACAGAGCTAACCACAATGCTGTAATGAACAAAATTACAATTAAACTTAATTTTGCTTTTTAAATCATAAAGGACTATTAACAGTATGATTTAGAAAAAACAGCATAATCTGTCGTATAACTAAGAAAGGAAACTGTACAGTTGTTTTGTACATTTTTATTACAGTTCACTATTTCCCATGAGGGATTAATCACCGTTATCCTACAATTGAGTTTAAAACCGGAAAATAAACTACCAAAAGATGCATTTTAAAAGATGAGAATAACTAAAATGCCCTTTATATGATCTAATTAGGATTAACAAAGTTTCAACAATAAACTTTTTTTAAGATAAGACATGTAATTAAAACAAATGTAAAAAAAAGTCTTGTTATAATAAATGATAGCAAGAACACAATTACAAAAAGTGAAGTGAATTTTCATTGAGACTCATTAATTCAAAGTTTAATAAGTACAGATCAAGGGTTTGTCATGTAATCTTCAGATTTAAAGGCATCTGTCATTTGCTGTTTTTAGTTACATAATCGTAAGTGTGGTGTATGTAGATGTGTATTAATACCATTTGCTTTCTGCATTGTTATAGATTTGGCAGAGCTCTCATTGCTGAAGGGGAGCTTGAGAACTAGAACAGGGGTTCCTCGCCTACTGCAAGTGTTCTTGGCGTTTCACTTTTGCTCTATCAATGCCCCGGTGTTCTGGTACATGTTTGTAGGTGCAGCGATCATTTTTAATGCAGCCTGTTGTCCTCCAGAAATAACACTCATCAGGAAGTTTACTACATGAAAGAGAAGATTATTAAAAACAACAAAAAAGAAATAAATTAATAAATACATTCATGGACTCGTTAAAATCAGGAAATTAAGCAAAAAAGATCAAATTAATATTATTAAATAATAATTGACAAGCATATGATAAAACAGGAAGAGGGGAAAAAAAAAAAAACTAACACGTTTTCACTCACTCGGTCTTCACTGCGTCTGTTGTTGCGGTTTTGGAAACACCAAGATGTGTGTGGATTCTGTCGGGGTATCGCACTACAAGATTGGTTCCAGCAATAGCGTATCCCTTAAAAAAAAATGTATAACTACATTTTAACACACAATCAGACAAAAATACATTCAGAGGAGAACACCAGAGTTACAGCTTTCTTGTGGCAATAAAGTGACACCAAAGGAGCAGAGAATAACTACTGTAGATATACTCACAGTATGTCAACACTAACACTGGTCTATATGTGGATCCATACAAATGGTACAGTGTGGATACGGTAATCCACATATATAAGCTGTTATACAGTTGTACTCAGAAGTTTACATACCCTGACAGAATTTGTAATTTTTCGGCCATTTTTCAGGGAATATGAATGATAATACAAAAACCCGTTCTGTTATTCATTGTTAGTGGTTGGATGAAGCCATTTGTCATTTAACAATTGTGTTTGCCCTTTTGATATCACAATGACACCAGAAACTACCCAAATCAACCTGATCAAAAGTTTACATACCCTTGTTCTTAATACCATGTATTGCCTCCTTTAACATCAATGACAGCTTGAAGTTTTTTGTGGTAGTTGTAGATGAGGCCCTTATTTTTCTCAGATGGTAAAGCTGCCTATTTCCTTATCAAAATGCCTCCAGTTCCTGTAAATTCTTGGGCCGTCTTGCATGAACTGCACGATTTGAGATCTCCCCAAAGTGGCTCAATGATATTGAGGTCAGGTGACCAATCCAAAACTTTCACTTTTTCTGCTGCTGACTTGGCAAGTCGACATCCAAATGCGTCCCATGTGCAGCTTCTGGGCAGATTAGTGCAAATTTTGCTCCAGTATTTTCTGATAAAATGCTGCATTCATATTGCTATTAATTTTGACCAAGTTCACTGTGCTCACACATCCCAAAAACATCACCGACTCACCTCTGTGTTTCACAGTAGGGATTGTGTACTTGTCATCATAGGCCTTGTTGACTCCTCTCCAAATGTAGCGTTTATGGTTGTGGCCAAAAAGTTCAATTTTGGTCTCATCACTCAAAGTAATTTTGTTCCAGAAATGTTGAGGTTTGTCTCTGTGCTGTCTGGCATATTGTAAGCGGGTTGCTTTGTATCATTGGTGTAGTAATGGCTTTCTTTTGGCGACTCAACCATGCAACCCATTTTTTTCCAAGAGCCTCCTTATTGTGGATCTTGAAACAGCTACAACACTTCTTTTCAGAGAGTCCTCATTGTATACATCTTAATTAGAGTTCAAACACTGCTAATTGGCATTCTCAATTCCTTGGATATCATTTTATATCAGTTTCCAGTTTTATAAAGATCCTTTGATAATTATTTTGCTTTCCTTATGGCTCGTAATCCAACAACATCAGTGGCAATAGCGGATGAAGCCCAAAAACTCAGTGACTTTTTATATACACACTAATTACAAGCAAATAGATCACAGGTGAGGAAGGGTACTTTTAGTAGCCATATAAACCTGCATGTGTCAATTTGTGTGCATGTTATAATGGCAAAACTTTCAGGGTATGTAAACTTTTGATAATTTTTTTATCACTTTTGTTTGCTAATAAATGGCTTCACCAAACCACTAACCATGAATAAAAGAACAGGTATTATTGTATTATCATTCATATTCTCTTAAAAATGGCCAAAAAAAATTATGCCAGGGTATGTAAACTTCTGAGCACAACTATATGTCTGTCATATAAGCAGAGTCAAACCCTGCTAGTCATACACTTGCTATCTGAATTCCTGAAATAACATGTGGTATCACATAGTGGCTCTCCTATTCATTTTTACTTGTAAGGTGGACTTGGAAACTGTTGTCGAGACCACTCAAGTCCAATAAATCTGATTGAGGTCGAATTAATTATAAACCGATCTTTCTCCATCGTTATTGAATATCAATAATCCATTTAAACAAAACATAAATACACATTTAATATAAACATATATCAGTCCTTTCTCTACAAGTCTAAATCAAATATGCACTCAGGTTGGTTAACAGGGAAAAACAAAGTACTGCTCTTCTCGTTCAGTATCCAATTAATGAACACATTATTTTAAATAGTATGACATTAAGATTTCGCATGCATTTTTGCCTCTCGCCTTCACTTTACCAAGTCCACAAAATCTGAAATTATCATCTTTTAACAGTTAATAATAACTTTTTTATAGAATGTGTGGCATTGTTGATTATATTCAGTTGACTTTATGTGGTGGCTTCTAAGTAAGTTGAAGGGAAGAACGAAAACGGAATAATCGCCATCATTTGCTTCTTAAAGTTACATTACTGTATATTATTTAATGTTATATTTAACAAAATATGTAATACAATAAAAACATATTACAGAAATGCTTATTATATAATTATATATGAATATATCTAATTAATTATTCATGATAATCAATGGAAAGTGACTTGTATGATGAAAAACAGAGCAAAACCATAATCTGGTCTCAGGCTGGACTGATCTACGGTACTAAAAGTCTTGGTCTTGACTTCTAGACCTAGCAATCTTGTCTATAACGCTCATGGTAATCCATTATTCAAACTCTTAATCTAAAAACTTGACTAAATAATCAAATTCAATGTCTAAATTGTTTTAGTGTCTCTATAGACTTTATTGGCCTGCTATTGGTAGGTAACCCACATTTACCAGACAAGTGGCCATTTAGCTATGATTTAGCTTTGATTTATGCACATGCTCTTAAAATAAGGGTAGGAGGCAGTAGCCTGAAGGGAAGGAGAAAATACAAACTATCTGTTTCATTCCTGCATTTCAGGTCTGAAACATTGCAAAAAAGGTTGGGATGGAGCAATCCAGGAAAGGTTGTGTCTGTGAGAAGCAAAGGTGGACACTTTTTTAATAAACATTTCTACAATTTTTTCACATATTTGAGATTGCCCTGCCCATCTTTGCTATTTAAAGACTCATTATTTCCTGTATCGCCTGTTTGGAATTACAATATTATTATTATCTTAAATTGTTTGTTTTTAACCTCATCACTAGCCAAAAACTGCTCCTGTCCCAACCATTTTGAAATGTGCTGCAGGCCTGAAATGAATGCAAGTGATTTTTTTTATTTGAATTTCCCTAATATATTCT
>JAUZSU010122670.1:0-17951 GCA_034780255.1 Parotocinclus maculicauda
CTGGTCTGTAGGAGCCAGAACTCTTAATGTTTGGTAGGGGATCAAATACTTATTTCTCTCTGCAAAATGCAAATAAAATGTATTTTAGATATTCTGTCTCTCACTGTTAAAATAAACCTACCCTTTAAATTATAGACTTTTCCTGTCTTTGTAAGTGAGCAAACTTACAAAATCAGCAAGGGATCAAATAATTATTTCCTCCACTGTATGTAAAAACTGAATGCAGAGAGGTTATAATTTTCTTGCCTGACACCTCTGCGTGATAAAGAATACATCATAATAAAGTTTGTTGTTATTTAAAATTAATCTAAGAATGCATAAAAGCAGGAAGGGGTGCAGCCAGGTCTGTAGCCTTTGTAGTTGCACCTGTAAAAAACTTTGTCAGCAATTTAAGTAATCACCACACAGAGGACCTTCATCCAGCTTTGAATAACTAGATATTTAAAACAAAACAGTTGTTGTTTAGCTGAACATTCTGGCTTAGTGAAACATATGTTTAAGAAATAACTTTTAATTTTTTGATAGAAATACCATAACCTTATCCAGATCAAACTGATAAAAATATGGACTTGTCACCAACAGTTTATACTTTGTTATTCCTACTAAGGTTATTATGATGGCATTAATTTTTTGAGGCACAACCTAAACAAACTTCACCAAAACAATATTTTACAAGATAGTTCCACCTTTCCTGAATAGTGGTTGACACATAAGCTTTGCACAATTGATCCTTATGTAGAAATAATGTTTTTGTTTTTATGTAAAAAAAAAATATAAGATGAGATATAAAGACATGAAATGTTTGCATTATAATACTGGAAACTTAATCTTCCTTTATTCATAATTTTCTGTCAGTGAAATAAGAAAAGTGTCCAAAATGGCAGTGTGCATCTATGCATTGACTGTGGAGATAATAGTGGTCAGGGTCGTTTCTGTGCGGAGTCTGTATGCCCTCCCCGTGTCTGCGTGGGTTTACTCTGGGTACTCCGGTTTCTACCCACAGTCCAAAGACATGCATGTTAGGTTAACTGGGGTCTATAAACTGACTTGACTCGTGTTTATGTGTGCCCTATGATGGATTGATGCTCTGTCTAGGGCTGTTTCTGCCCTTGCACCCACAGTTGCCGAGTGGGCACCAGCTGGCCCGCGACCCCGTGTGGATTAAACAGAAGATAATGAATGAATGAGAATGTCACAACCATTTTCTCCTGTTTCTATCTATTTTCCTTTTTTTTACCAAGTCATACTGTTTTGAGAAATGTTATTCTAATGCTTTGTCAACGTCCTTGGTCTACCAATATGTTTAAATTTCATTGCTTACCCATTTTGTCCATACTTGCAACAAATTTTAGGCACATTTGAATGGAAACGTCTTTTGCCACACGCACTGTTGAATTGCCTACTTTCCATTGTTTCATATGACTCTCTTGTCTCTCTTGTTAAGGATATGTTTTCTTTCAGTTATTCATGCCAAATTGTTTGGTAATGTCTTTAATCAGTCTCTTTTAAATGCAGGCTACGTTGCATTTTTTTTGTGGTGCTATTTGTTGTTACAAATTACAAGGTGGTTAAATAATATTTTCCTCTACTTGACCTGGACAAAATATGCCATTGATTAATATTATTTAATTAGATAAGATATGTTTCATAAAGGCAGAATATAAAGCTATTAAACTAAAATGTATTTTATTTATGACAACTAGAATTACAATGGTACAGTCATAACTCTCTTCTTGCTAGAAACTGTATCTGATAAAAGACTGTTAAAGACTAAATAAATTAAGTGATTTCACACTCAATTCTCATCCATAAATATTTTTTATTTGATAAATTTAGTTTAAATGCCTTTTCTTGAATTAATAAATAAATAAATACAGACAGTCTAAACCTCTTTTTTCCGCCGACATTTGCCATACTGTATCTTTGTAACGTTGCATTATTTGACATATACACAGAGGTTAACCTGATAGGGGAGAACTGTGTAAATAGTTATGTTCTGCAGTACCTAATTAAATATGGCACCATCTAGATCTGCACCCACCCAGTTAGTGTTTAAGCTGTTGGATTTGATCCTTGTTTTTTCTTTGGAGTTACGCGCACACACTCTATTGCCATAGAACATTTACACTCATTTGTTTGCAGCCTCCCTATTTAACATAACTTCCTGCACACCAGCCTGAATGGTGTAATGTGCAACTGACACCATGTAACTTTGTTAAACACACAGATATTTTAAATATAATAAATGCCACATAATGTTTACTCCCTGCTAAAAAACAAAGAAAAAATGGCACAAAAATCTTAGACTGTCTGTTATTTTCTGGTAACTTTGCTAGCCTACATGATTTCAATGTTCCATGTTTCTCTGAATTGGTATTGCTGGTCTTGCAGTTAAACAGCTGCCTAAACAGCATTATAATATTTAAAATACAACATTTTTAGGTCTGTTTGAATTTAATTTAATTAATTTTCTTCTACTTACAGAACACAAACATAACTTGTCAATAGCCACATCTAACGAAGTCAGCACTCACTATCTAACAAAGTAAAACTATTACTAGTAAATATAATACAATATTATAATTAGCATAGTAATAAAATTATGTTTATCCATTCAGTATTCTATATGTATTTTGAACTTTGCAATAACAGTGGATAAACCACGTGTATCTTTCTTATTTACTCATTTTATGGCCATATTGTGTTAGAAATAAAATTAAAAAAACCTCAGAATCTGCCATACTAGTCATGTTCATATCGTAATGACTTTACTGGTAACAACTTTGGTGGCCAGTGCAAGTACACAATATCTGTGCAGCAGCTGATATTCCATAATTGCTGTGTTTTACAGTGCCACCTTTTAAAGCCCAGCCACACCTTTGTGTACAAAGGCTATCAGAAAGGGGTGTATAAGTTGCTCTACTTCGTGTGAATTGTGTATTTTAAAAGTTTTAAGGAATGGCATGTAGTTTACATTCTGGAAAGGAACCAACTCATACAGGAAAAAAATATATCAGGAGCAGGTTGTCAACATCCATGACAATTATGATTATTTATTTAAGTCAGTAAAATATAGATTATCTGACACAGGTGTCAATTTAGCAGAATAATGCACAATATTTTACATTTGCGTTTCCAGTGAGATAGTGACAAACACTGTAATGTAATATAACCTCCAAAATGTCAGTTCTCTGTGGCACACAATGCTAATAGCCGTACCGCTGTTTCTACATGTGAAGGTAAGGGGCGGAGGGGAAGTGCCGTTGTGCGTGAATGGGACGAGACCATTGAAATGGGATTCCGTGTTCTCACCAAAACACTACCGACGAGCGATACTGTTTTCTCGAGTTGTACGCGCTCGCTCCGCACTTTGGACCGATGACGTGTTGAATAATGACTTTATTTCTTAATAAAAATCATTGCAGTGAAGTAAGGTGAAGAGGCTTCGTTAGAAGAAGAACAGCAGGAACTTGTCGCTACACTGGAATAGCGCTTAGAGGTGAGCCCGCTTTGTCTGTTAGACTGCCACTGAACACCTTTCACACTTAGTTCTTTGAGCAGTTGTCATTTTTGTGTCATAAGTCTATGCTGATTAAAAGCTAAAAATGTGGTTGAGTTGCGTTTAAAAGCTTCAAAATGTGTTTTTGCCATGTTTGGTTCGTAACGTTTAAATCCCATATATACAGTATATAGTGTTCCTCATTGCACGCGTTAGGGTAATAATAAGAGTGAAATGGGTTAGGACAAAGTGCACATTTCGCAAATCGGTTACAGAATAACTAGTTTGTCTGGTTTAAATGACTGTAACTTGTACTTTATACTGGCTTTGTTTTATATCAGGGTTGGACGATTTTTTTGTAAATAAATATGAATATTTGCAGAACAAAAGGAATGCAAATGTAGACCAGTTATTGCTGTGTTGTATCAGTTGTTGTAAATAAAGCCATGTGAATAAGACTTTGTAAATGTAAACGTTTTCACTAAAACCTGCTAAAGCCCAATTTGTGAAGGGAATATTAGGAGCGACAGTATAAATAAGTTCTCATTTGTCAATTTTTGAATAAAGTCAATTACTCAGAATATCTGTATGTGGTTTGAGAAAAAGAAAATATTTTTTGGTGGATATTAAATATTTGTTGTGATGCTGTCCTAACCTAAAATGGCAGGCTTTGTTATGTGATTAGTATATTTGGAGGATATGCTATACAATGTATTGAGATTCTACTTGATATATGACATGAAAGCCATTTCTAGATCTACTATCACTGTATCAGTACGGCATATAAAAATTAGATTTAGCATTATTTAAGAAAAAATGTTGTTCCAAAATTGTGATCTGTTTGACTTGTAAAAGCCTCACCCACCACACCATACTTGTCAAACCTCAAGAGAAAACCTGTGGAGTAGACATGTGCATACTTGTTTTTCTATAATGACACATGTAAGGTGCTGATTAAAACTTCAGTCTGGCTTCTTGGGCAGTGTTTCAAAAGACCTGACTTTACCAAAGGTCTCGTCCTTTCCCTCCACTTTGGCAGGCTCTGGCTGTAAACTTCCCGTTTCCTGGGAAAGACAAACAATAGGAGAACAGGGGACATGTGACATCCTGGTTGTGAGCTAAGCTGACACACTGCCGGCCTGATTTAGGTCGTTATTCTGAAATCTACTAAAGGTGGTCTCTCAGGGAATTAGTTAAAACATTTTAAACATTTTAAACTTTTGTCAGTGGGAGTGAGCCAAGAAGGAAAAGAGAGCATTGTGTCTGACTAGTATGCCGTTGTGAATTAACAGGTGATTTGTCACTGGGTGGCCAACATACCGGTTTAGGTTTTGCACAGCCGAGTATTATTATTACATGTGTGGTAATAAGTTGACAGTTCATTAAAGGGTTGTGCACACAAAAACAAACAAGCATTGTTGTCTCGGATGTTCAGTGGCCTTTAATGAGGTCAGCTGCTCCAATTCAATAATGCTATTAGTAAACACCGAACATTCCAGCTCGGGAAATACAGGAGCCGTTTGCCAGTTAGACTACATTAATGCACTCGCCTATTATACAGCATGTGTCTGCCTAGTTTCACCTATGACTTTCATCCCTTCTGCCCCTGTTGTTTTTCGTTCATCTTTTTTCACACGCTTGGGAATGGAGTGGTTGTTGTCATATGATACAGTATGCCCAGTCTACTTGCGATGACTGATCTGATAGCTGCCAAATTTATCATGACAGCTTGTTAGACAGGTTTTTAAATGCAGGCTCTGCACAAGGGGTCTCGTGAGCATGCTTGTTCAGATAACTTTTGGTTTTCAGCAGAATTAAGTTATAGAAAGCCAGTATACTACCCATGGATATGCACTTAACTGATCACTTTGGAACGTACCCCTTTTTTTCTACACGCACCATGCTTTTTATTAGTTCCACTTACCAAATAAAAACACTTTTTAGTTTTGAAATTACAGATCGTAGTTCGTCTGTTTTTCTACTTATTTTGTTAGTCCCCTTTTCTCTGTTCTCTAATGGCCAGGTCCTGTTTGGGTGGTGGAACAATCTCAGTACTGCAGTGACACTGACATGATTGGTGTGTTAGTGTGTTCTGGAATGAGTGGATCAGACATTGCAGTGCTGCTGGAGTTTGATGTCATTGTACTGCTGGGACTAAAACAGCCCACCATCAAGCATATCCAGCCATTAGCATTGGGGTTTGGTATCATAACCTAGTTCTGAAATTCCTACTACCACATGTGCTATGCTTAAAAATCACTGCCACAATTACTGCAGTACATCTATCTGCCATTACTGGTATGTCACGTGATCACATACGACAACACATAGTTTTGTTTTGATACGACCTGCTAGCGCATTAGCGGACGATAGCTGCTCAAAGGTTTGGCTCCACTTGAGAGAAAAGGTATAAATGCTATAGGTGTGGAAAGTTGTAAAGAATGTTACATCTATACCATGGCAAAATTAAAGGCTCAAGCATGATACTGAGCTTCAGCAGTGTACCATGTCCAACCAACTGCGGTCTCCTAGCGCAAATGATGTGTCATCCCAGACGGTCCAAAACGCATTATGTGAGCAAAGCTTTACATGGCTTAATGTACTAAAACAAATACCTATGAAAACAAACCATCTCCCAGTTATTATTGGTAATAAGTATTGCACATAGCAGTTCTGAGAATAATCCAACACCCAAATAGTACTTGATCTATGGAGGTCCTGACCACTAGCGAAAAGAGTAAGTGGAGTAACAAAGTATGTAGAGAAATAGATGGAGTAGACATTGTAACTATAGAACTGTAAAGTTGCTTCTATATATGGCAAGTGGAACTGATAAAGTGGAATAAAAGCAGACACAAAACGATACGCCTTATAATGTGATTGGTGAATGTGGTCTTTAATACAGTTCAGTCACCTGATCAGGTTTCCCCCTAGTGTTTAAGCAAAAGAAAAAAGGTCACTTGTCAAATCAGGAAGATGGTACATCCAGATCTTCTGTATTTAAACAATAGAACACAAGAGGGAGTGTGTTATCTCACATAACATTATGACTAAGATTTGGTCGCAGGCACAAGCAAGGAACAAAAACTGTAGATAATACAGCTGTGATATTATCCACGATAATAAATTACCTCGAGTGTTCTTTTGCTTTTATAGATCTGTTTTTAAAAAACATAAACGAAGTGAAATCCATATTTTCTTATCGAATATGCGTTATTACTGGCAATACCTTCCTACCTTTCTCAGCACTATCAGCACCAGGCCAGTTTGAGCAACATATGCTTAGAAGTGCTGTGAGTGCCAGTCAGTTAAAGGTTGTGAATTATTATTGCCAAGCTAGATGTACTTACTTAAAAGTGTCTCAAAAGGCTACAGAGTCTTCAGAGAAACACACTTTTTAAAAAACACGCTAGATGCTGCTTCTTGAACAAATCATATGAATTGGTTACAAGTTCAGCCTGCTTTTGTTTGTCCTGTAAAGAACTTTATTTTTAAATTTGTATATTATACGTTATTTGTATATGTTATATGTTCATGTACATAAAACGTTAATGTACATAAAGCCATGCTGTTATAACCAATATTATGGTGGGGAGAACTCCCAATCAATTAGATTACAAATGTAATACTGGGGCACAGGCGAGTGCCGAAGGCGAGTGCTGTTGTTAAATCCAGCTGCCATGTTATACAGAGAAAACACAACCTCTAGTGTTCTACTACTCTTATACAACAGTTTACAAAAATAATCAAATGAGCCCTGAATTTCATACTGAATGTTTTTTAATACTGACAGTAACTTCCATCAAAATGTAGGTCCACAATAAGAGTTATTGCTATGATATGGTAAGAATTCCCTACCCTGCTCTAACAGTAGGCTACAAAAGGCAAACAGATTTACTACTAAGTAATGCTAGATTGAAATACTAAGTGCAAATAAGTTCAGCAGATGTGCAAGAAAGCGATGATGAAAGGACAAATGAACAAAAAATAAAAACAATTAAGAATTAAACAATATAATTTAGTTATTGTAGGTATATGTCATATGTTTGAGTGCATAAAGCTTTGTTGCATCAGTGGAGTGATAGTGTTTTGTGTGGAAAGGCTGTGCTGTTATCACAAAAATAAACATCCTGAGATCTCTTCAGATTGCACGGTTTGAACTGAATAAAATATAGTACTAATGCATATAATATTAAAGGGCTTGAGTGTGGCTGTTCCATAGACACATTTACAACAAACACAGAATCTTCCATCACTGAGATTACTGAGTCATACACCCAGATGATTCCTGGACTAATTTATAGTGACACACTGTTTAGCCTCATGCACATGTCTGTGTATGAGTGACCTGATGGCAGATGCTTCAAGTGCTCTCTTCCTCTGGCTGATTCCTCTGGGAGGCCAGTCTTCTCATGACAAGGACTTTTCTGGAACAACAGATAGCATATTTGGGAGCAAATCTCTGTAAACCCACACCTGAGTTATTTGAATATCTGAATGGATGTCTTCTTTCCTTGCCTACTGTTTCATCTGATTATGTTATGCCATAAAACCTAATGGTAGTCACAGACACACAATGAGTGTGGTTCACTGGTAATGAAACTGAGACTGTATTCACAAGCTTTATGTCTTTGTCTGGTTACTCTTCTCTCTGATGTCTTTTTTTAGTTGTATGTGTTATGTGTGTCCTGCTCCTTTTCATTTTAAGTTTACCATTGAATTTTTTGGGTATTCCTTTCGGAACGGCACTACCTTTTCTGAGAAACAAAGCATGAACCTTGGGAGCCTCAAAGTTTGGCCTTTTGAGGCAAATAATCAGCCTATGTTTTTATGTTTGGCGCATTTTACTGTATTTATTTTTACCCCTGTAGGTTGAGCAAGATCCCAGAGAACAAAGCATTTGAATCTGTTGTTCAGCACAGTATAACATCCCTGTTGCTTAAATAACGAATTACAGTGAAACAAATGATGATAATGATTTGTTCAGTAAATGCTCATCTGCCACATACACACACACACAGTCATTTTAACATGAATATATGCACCCAGTGCCACTCCAGAGCACAGTGATCTAATTTAGTTGCACAGTTACAAGCCGTGGAAGTAAGCATCAGTGGTGATGTGTCTTTCACTGACCCCAGTAACACTACAGCTCATGTTGTGGTTTTGTGCGTGCGTTTCCTCTCTTGAGAGACATTTGCTCAGAGTATATAGAAATAGCAGGGTACCAAGGAGCAGTCATGGCCTGCGGTCTGAAAACTGCTAAAATCAATAGAGCAGCATGGGTAAAGTGTAAAGGCCCTGATGAATAGTTGATCTTTTGGATTGAGAGATATATTAGTGAGTGTAATAAACTCCCATCCTCTTTTTTTCCATCGTCTCTGGTCTCTGCCAAACTGGTGACTGTGAAGCAGAGGAGCAGAAGCTTGAAGAAATGTTGCTCCCCTGTCATGGTCTCAGGCTACTTCCGCAAGCCATGCAATCTCAACATCACTCATACAGAAGATTGAGTTAAAATAGTTAGATGAAAGGACTTTTTTAATGTAGATTTGTAGCTTATAACCTCCCAGGTTCAAGCTCAACCTCTGTGTGTTAACTGTTTACACTAAATCAACCTGATCTTAGTATGTATGACTAGTTTTGACTTTTAAATTTTTTTTAAAGAAATATAAAAACAATTTTATTATGTATATACTGAAATTATAGGGTTTACCTCAACCCACACAATTACACAATATATATACAATATAAGGAGTTGGCATGCATGAAATACAATTTAAACAATATTATATAGTCTGCTGCCTACTGATGCATTTCAAGTGTTGTTTCTATCCTAGGGTGTAGCGGTTGTGGTGAAGAATTAATACAGTATGGAAAGTTTAAACTTTCAGTATTATGAGGGATTATTGTAGTTACTCTTTCCTTTATGTCAGTTCAAACCAATTTGGCAATTCACCCCTGACCACTGGCATCAACAAGGCTGGTGGCTCAGTGGGTAGCACTGTCGCCTCACAGCAATATGTTTCTGGGTGTGATCCCAGGGGGGAGTGATTTGGGTCCTTTATGTGTGAAATCTGCCTGTTTTCTCCATGTCTGCATTGGTTTACTCAAGGTACTCTGGTTTCCTCTACAGTCCATGCATTGCTAGCTTCGATGTGAGTGTTTATGTAACCATGTGTCTGTCATTGAATGGCATTTGGAGATGAAACTACCACTGACTGGATATTTCAGACATTTCATATATCAGACCATTCTCTGTAAAGCCTAGGGATGGCTGTGCATGAAAATCCCAGTAGATCATCAGTTTCTGAAATACTTAGACAAGCCCCTTTAGCACCAACAACCATGCCATGGTCAGAGTCGCTTAAATCACCTCTCCTCGTTCCATAAAAAATTCCCCAATTCTGATGCTCGATTTGCATTCTTGCAGGTCGTTTTGACTGTTTACACGCGGTAGGTTTCTGTTATGTGATTGGCTATTTCGATATTTGTTTTAATATGCAGTTGAACAGGTGAACCTAATGAAGTGGTACCATGCACAAACGCTTATGTAATAAACACCATACTCCAGCCATGTAGAGCTGATCAAAATCAGCATTCAAACAGTATTTTAACCAAAATGATAACCTTTCAGCTGACAACAGTCTGGGCTTTACTCGCTAAATTCAAGAACATGGGCTAAAAAGAAAGTGCTCACCTGCGCTTGACATCTTAACTGTCCTCAAATAGTTGAATATGTATGACCTAAGAAACTGTTACAAGATGTTTCACCAGTATAATTGTAAGCTCAGTTCCAACCTACATTTTGTGGAAAAGCCCGACACAGCACCTTATGACCTTTTCGTTTTTATCTCCTGAATGCCCTATCTAGTGACATAATGAGGGAGGATGTCTCGCTGTAAGCCAGATCATCTTCTGTTGTGTAAGCTGTGTGTCCCTCAGCTCAGTTGCACATAATACCGTGTACATGTTTTGTTGCGACAACTGTAACAACAGTATACCAAACAGAAAAACTGAACACAAATCAAGATTAAAATCCTTCAGTTAATGTTTAAAGATCTACTCTTACATACATTAAACTGACAAATGTCCTGTATGGACTTTGATATACACACCTCTAGATAATGGTCATAAAGTGTCAAGTGGGTGTGGAACAAATAAATGTTAAAATGTTAATTGTGCACTGGTATACTATGCTCTGTAGCTATAATTTGTATAGTTATACATTTGTACACTATAATCATATAACTTACGTAGTTTCGTAACTCCATGGCGCTGTTCGACCATCATTCACTGTCTCATGTTATAGGTTCATCTGGTCATAAAAATGGCACTTGTCAGCACAATGGAGTCAATCAAACTGATGATGTAACCTAAACTTGAACCGTAATCTAATGCTCTCTAATTGTGTGTTGCCCTAGACTACAGCTCCCAGACTTTGAAAGGTGCCAACAGATGTTGTCTTTGGTTGACACTAATGCCAGCATGTATAATCAACCCGGGGGAGACTGGTAAAACAATCAAAAGGTCTGTTGAAAGCTGATCATGTTTGCAGGCCTTATGATTGTAAACATTTTGCCGTTTCTTTTATTCGCACATCAAAACACAGCCTTTGTTTTACACCTGCTTAAGCTGCCATGTGTCAGAGAGAGATCCAGGGCCTATCTTGGAATTGACTGTGTGCAGTAGGTGTGTACCTATTAAAACTGGGAATTTTTTTTTATGAAAGAGTGAATATAGTGTTATTAAATCAACTGTAGGAATCACACACATACTATTCATGGCTATTTATTAAATATTACAACCAATTGAAATCAATCTTTGTGATGTATTGCGATATGTCATCAGTTATTGTTGGGCTCTTGTCAGTCTCTCTCTCTCTCTCGCTCTCTCTCTTTCTCTCTTTTTTTTTAAATAAAGCACTGTTCATATTCAGTAACATGGTTGTGCTCAATGAGTGTAAGTGTAACAAGTGTTACAAGTGACTGGTGGTAATACGTTTCGTCGCTGAAAATGTTGTATTCCATCATGTTTGCTGTCATATTCACGTAAGTCAAAATGTGTACATATGATGGATACAGTATTTTTATTTGATACAAGGCGCTTTGAGCTCTCCTCCATGATACTGACTGGATGGTGTGACTATACACGCCATAATATGTTTTTAAAGGGACAGCATATGATCAAATACAGCGGGGAAGGTATTAACATAGTTTGAAAAAGTATTAACAGAATTTTAAAACATTTAAATAGTTGGCATGGACAAAATTATGTTGGTTAATATATTTCCACTGTAGAATTCCACTGCAGATATATGATTGCGCTCTTTGATGTCCCAACAATGCAATTGCATCAGATGTTATAAAGCACATTTCCATGATGCACATTGTCAGATTTTTCCTGGTTATACCTACAGTGTGCAGGCAGAGGTGCATTTGAAAACATATGTTTTTATAGATTTACTTAACTTCTGCTTTTGTTTTAAAAATATTTTTGCTGATCAAACATTGTTGACCAACAAGCTAATACACTAGAGAATTAAATTGTCTCCAAACTCACTAGACCATCCTAGATGTTTATACAAGTTTATAGTTTGCTTACTGTTGAAATGTCAGCTCCTATTTATAGCAAGTTGATATTGTGATTACAGCAAGAAGGTCCCAGGTTCAGTCCCAGGGTGGAACGGCCTGGGCCCTTTCTGTGTGGAGTCTGCATGTCCTCCCCATGTCCATGTGGGTTTACTCCAGGTACTCTGGTTTCTTCCCAAAGTCAAAATACATGCATGTTAGGTTAATTGGTGTCTCTAAAAGTGGCCCTTGGTGCACGGCTGTGTGTGTGCCCTACGATGGATTGGCACCCCATCTAGGGTTGTTGCTGCCCTTTGCGCCCAGAGTTACCTGGTGGGCACCAGCTAGCCCGCGACCACTTGTGGATTAAGCAGATGACAATGGATGGATGGATTATATGATGGGGAGTTTCCTAGTAAAACTAGTACTCTTATCTCAGTGCTATAGATTTAAACATGGCACAAAGCTCAGACCAAGGCGCCAGGATTTCATATCAAGTAATAATTCCTACAAGCAGCATCTTAAATAATAAAGTGTCTTTGGCCTTCATTCTCAAGATATGCAAAGCACATTGTGATTACTATACAAAATGAAATGGCTAATTACATGTGAATGGCTTCTCTGAGTTTGAGAGTGACAGATTGACTTTTTTCTGAGCAGTCTGTCAAATAAAACCTGATTCAGTTTGAATGGCATCCACTGAGAATAATGGTAATTGAATAAGATATATGCCATATGGCTGAAAAGACTGCATGCTCCTCTCCACAGTAAATTTGAGTCTTTCTGCTAGCAGTTATCACTGTGACCTGAATGACCAAGCATGCTATGTTGTAACAGAGATGATACATAGGACCCTGCTATTTTCTCAAAACAATGCTTCCTTATTGCCAATTGCCACTACACAGTGGTGAATGTGAATAATTCCTGTAAATGACACATAGTAAGATAGTAGACAAAACAGAAAATAAGTATATTGCTATGATAGTCTAAAACTTTGGCTATTACCAAGTACTATTTTTATTTAAAAAATCCCTATTAAAATTCAGATTCATGGTAAAATGTTCATGCCAAAGCCATCTGTGATTGGTGAGCCTGAAAGATTCTGCTTAAAAAGAAAGACAATATTTGCATTGTATTTGGTTCAGATTTTTAGAATATATTGCATATTATTTATTGCTATATTGGGAGATTGGTCCATATGTAATACACTTTAAAATAAAATAAAACGTGAATCCAAAGTTCTGTTTTGGGAAGGGAGCATTAACTCTTCTTAAATTCCATCCTTGATATTAAAAGCTATATCAGTTATTTTCAGATTTTCTTTTGTCTCCCATGTTGCAGATAGCATGTAATTTAACCTCACCCATTCTTCTAAGTTTTTTTTTCTCTAGCCAAAATTCAGCCATACATGTGATTTCACCCTATTTACCATGGTTTATCTGCATACTTCTGCATATTCATCTGCTGTTTACATCAGCACCCTTGAGCAATGAGGGAACGTGGTCAGAGCGTGACTCTGTTGGGAAAATTGGGAGACTTGGGCTGCTTTGGGTAATTGAGCAACTTGCTTAAATTAAATACAGTAATTATGATTGCATTATTATTAAATATTGTAATAAACCAAACTGAAACGAAACTTGGAATTACTATCAATTGAAATGAACATTTAGAATCAGAATTTATCAAATGCAAACGATACCTAGCCCTATTTAGCAGTCAAGTATACTTCTGTTCAATATTATTGTCTGTTCTGGAACATGCAGGACAGAGAAGCAAATCATTTCATGTGGGTTATCAGTTATACCTAGTATTTAATACAAGCAACACTGCCTTTCTCTTATTATCTGTCTTTCTCTCTCTAAAGCGCCCACTATCCCTTGGAGACCTGATTAGAGGGGGGAGGCAGACAGTGTGGCGATAGCCAGGGGTGTTGTCCCCCCCCCGTTTCTGCTCATGATGCCTGACACACACACACACTCACACATACATACATACATATAGTTTGTCAAATTTAAGACAGACCAATTAATGAGACAATTAATACATTTATTATAAAGCTTATGAGTGGGCTCTGTCAGCACGGCCAAAACTAAAACAAAAAAAAAAAAAGACCCAATCACAAGTGTACAACCATGCCAGCATCCAACACGGTTCAGGGCAACAGAGTTCAGTGTGAGTACAAACTTAGAAAAGTCCTTCACTCCCTCTCTTTCTGTAGAAAATTACAACTCACTTCTCTCACCTGTAAGTGGACAATAATCTGTCAGTGTTTCACTGATGCTATAAGTGAAACTGCACTTACTACTACTGGTGGTAAATAGAACTGCAGATTTGACAAATTGCTTATGGAATTGTGTGTCATTTATAATGTTAAAAGTTACATTTTGATTGCAATGTGGAACAGTGTACAGTACTGGCCACCATTTAAATATTTTATTTTTGCAATGGTATAATGGCAATGTATTGTTGATATTTGGAACCATAATTCTCTTTTTCAACTAATCTTCATTCTGGTCACCTGGTTAGTATATCTTAGCATTTCCACTCTATCCCCTTCCAAAAAAGTGATTTCTTGGCTACCAACCTTTTAAAAAGACCAAGATTCCAGTGTAAACAGAGGTCACATTAAATACATTTCACTGTCCCCTATAGAAGCTGTTTTTTCCCAGTTTTTTAGTAGTGCATACAAATTTCCTGTCTTTCTGGTTGTGTATTAATAAAGAGACTGGGAAATACTTGTATATGGTCTTTATATTAATTTATAATAATATTACACTATAATGATTATACATGGCCATAGATTAGCACTGCATTTGCACTGTGACTTGACATATCTAACATTTTGTGAATGTGATCATGGGTGCCGCGGTCTTCAGGAAACAAGTTTTCATCAGTTAGAGAGATAGTGATGAGAGGCAGTTAATAGCATTATCGTTTCTGCATGTTTACATTTTTCTGCTTTCAGAATTGTTTTTATAAAACCACTTACAGAATATTAGGTGGTTGATGTTTAATGTGTCGGGGTACGTACCTGGATTTTGCACAGATGTCTTCAATTTTAGAAAGTCTAAAATTGACTATACATGGTTATACATTTTTATCATTAGAATTTCCCTTACAGAATAATTACACCCTGTACTGTCGAGGTCTGTGCAGCTATGGTTGCTTTTTGATTCCGCCCTGTAAAACAACATACAATTGTTGCCAAACTCCGAGGAAGAGGGCTGCTTAAGAATAACCACTGTCTAGTACACTGCTATTACAATGAAAAGAAACCAATGTATAGCTCTTCACACTTCACAATGCATGGGTTGCACAGATGACATCAGTTTTGTTTGAGCCAGGATGTGCAGTCATCATGTTTAGCTCAGAAACATTGAAATTGGGAGAATTAAGGTCAAATCTACACTGACTCACTTACTGACCAACCTGGAGTTTAATTATGACAAGCATCTATTATAACCCAGTCTACATGAGTAATTAATGTAGCCTGTTATAACGCATATCTGGGACCAAATAAAAAAGAGCAAATTACAGCTCATACAGTGAATAAATTCCGTTTAATCGGACCACATCGGGACGCGATCGTTT
This sequence comes from Parotocinclus maculicauda, assembly GCA_034780255.1. Taxonomy (NCBI): domain Eukaryota; kingdom Metazoa; phylum Chordata; class Actinopteri; order Siluriformes; family Loricariidae; genus Parotocinclus; species Parotocinclus maculicauda. The sequence continues at coordinate 15,658 of JAUZSU010122670.1, forward strand.
TTTTCACAATAACCGGCTGGTCCGATTAAACGAACATGCCCTATGTTACAAGACGGGACATCCTATGTAACATTTTAATTGTTTATTTAACCTTTATTGTGCGATTTACACGTATAGCGTTAGACAGAAGTGTTATGAAATCTTATGTGTAGTGATTGTTTTTGTATTAGAGAATTTTATTTTTCAAAACAATTGCTTGCTGTATGCTATTTTATTTCCTGATCAACTGCTTATAAAGGTAGCTTAAAATTCTAATTTTATGACTATTTCCGTTGCTGCCATTTCCATCTTCCTGCTATTTGGTGGCTGCCATTTCCATTTCCTAGTTAAAATGTCACAGCATCAGTGATATCTTTCCAAGGCGTCATATGGAGCATCTTTTTCCACCACTGCACCTGTGTGGGATCCATGTGCTAGCTAACTTGGGTGTACTCTTTTGGTTGCTTAGTTTTAGAGTAGTTGACCACTTTTGTTGCAAATATTTTACATAGTTAGAAATATTGTTTGTAAAGTCTTTGCACTGTCATCACCCACACCTATCTGAAATTTGTAAGAGTTGTAGTAGTGTGCCAGCTAAAATACATAGGATCACAGAAAAGCATAATGTTCTGGCTAGTGAAAGTGTAAAAACAAATGAATTTGCAACATGTATGCATACATTATTGCATTGGACAGTAATCAATATTGATGTATGTTGTAGTCCTGCTTGTGCTGGGTCAGTAAAGATTGTCTTATTACATGCATATATTCTAACAATATGCAATGTCTATTTGACTAAAGATTATTATTACCAGGACATCACTGTAGATACGTAAACATAATTATTGTTAATGTACATGTCACTTTAAACTGCGATTTCATCGCAGTTAAACAATGTAGCCACATCACTTTCAGATTGAACCAAACAAAGTCGTTGATCACATGGCCATAGTACAGACATCACAAAATTAAAATTGCCATATAAATAGTTGAAATAAATCAATGTGTAATCATTAATATTAGAAGGTAATCTATTTTGTAGTTCTGCCACCTAATCAGAGATACAAATAAAGATATTTTCATTTTTAGTCCTGTTGATGCCAAATGCCAAGTATTTTTAAATCATTTTTAATCATACTGACTAAATAGTGCTTAAATGTTTTGACTGCTGAAAAAGCATGACTGACTGCATTACTCATACTTCCCTTACTCTAAACCATGCATTTTAATTTATATAACTGTAGTATCTTAATTGGATGTTGGTTATACACATCCACATGTTGTAGGTAATGATTTTCAGAGTAAATCATGTGATCTGGACATGAACATTTTCAGCTAAAATACAGTAGTAAAAAGTTAATTTTCCCTTGTAATATAAGCACATATAGAACAGTTTGCATCACCTTATTTTGATAATAAAGAGGTGTGTAGGACAGCACAGTGGTGCAATAGTTCATACTGTTGTTACTATTGTTTGTTCCTCTAGAAAGGCTTTCCACAAGATTTTAGAATATGAATGTGAGGTTGGCTTCTGATGTCAGACAATAAGCCCCGGCTCACTTTTAACCTTCTATTGCATTTCAGGGTGTCTGATGGAATTGAGGTCAATGTTCTGTGCCAGCCAACCAAGTTCTCAATCAAAGTTGGCAAACCAGTTCTATCTAGACCTTGTTTAAAGTGTTGCCTATATAGTGGCAATGGTGTTATATGGTTTAAATAGGTTAATATCTTTAATAATAAGGATGTATTAGGGAATGGGCGTTGCTAAATGGATATTATGTCGCACATTGCTGTATTATAAACCAAGTTAGAATTTGTGTTCATGGATCACTTTAAATTGAATTTAAGCACCATAAACCATTTATATGTCAATTGTAATCATTTTAGTCTTGTGTTATGAGCAATGGTAGCATGTATGGCAGTCTGCTATACAGTGTTCCCTCGCCACTTCGCGGTTTACCTTTCGCGGACTCTGTGCATCGCTGGTTTTCAAAAAATATTAATGGAAAAAATATATTGTGGATTTTCGCTGTTTCACTGGTTTTTGCGACACTCGATCAGCACATGCGTAGTACGTGTGGTATAGTTAACATATACATATACATGTATTTGATTAACTTTTACATTAAAAAACTCACAATGTATAAAAATATATTAAAATAGAAGTTAGACTAGAGCATCGCCCGCCTGAGTCGCTACTTGCCGACATGACAAGTTTTTGTCAGCGGTGTTGTGTTTGCTGTTTGTGAAAGTTTCATTATAGACTGAATTCATTCAAGCCCTACGATGCCACCCAAACATTCTGCAAGTTCTAC
>JAUZSU010122680.1:0-17950 GCA_034780255.1 Parotocinclus maculicauda
CTCGATTTTTCAACCAATCAAATTGCTCTAAATTTCGACCAATCAAATTGCTCGATTTTTCAACCAATCAAATTGCTCGAAATTTCGACCAATCAGATCGCTCGATTTTTTGACCAATCAAATTGCTCGATTTTTCGACCAATCAAATTGCTCAAAATTTCGACCAATCAGATCGCTCGAAATTTCGACCAATCAGATTGCTTGAAATTTCGACCAATCAGATCGCTCGATTTTTTAACCAATCAAATTGCTCGATTTTTCAACCAATCAAATTGCTCTAAATTTCGACCAATCAAATTGCTCGATTTTTCAACCAATCAAATTGCTTAAAATTTCGACCAATCAAATTGCTCGAAATTTCAACCAATCAAATTGCTCTATTTTTTAACCAATCAAATTGCTCTATTTTTTAACCAATCAGATTGCTTGAAATTTCGACCAATCAAATTGCTCAATTTCTCAGCCAATCAAATTGCTCGAAATTTCAACCAATCAGATCGCTCGATTTTTCAACCAATCAAATTGCTCAAAACTTCGACCAATCAGATCGCTCAATTTTTCGACCAATCAGATTGCTTGAAATTTCGACCTATCAAATCACTTGATTTTTCCAACCAATCAAATTGCTCTAAACTTCGACCAATCAAATTTTGAGTGATCTTATTGGTCAGAATTATGGTTCTAAACACATACTCTCTAATAAATACTTCCTTATCAGGAATTAATTGCACTACATAAGGCTGAAGGATCCTTGTTAAAGCAAACACCCAGGAGGGTCGCTGTCTGGGAAGGAACCAGGCAGCTCTTTGTTTAGTTGACTGAGGCCTAGCTTGGACATGTGGGCAAGCAGGCAATCTGTAAAGCCATCAGCAAAATTGAAGGAAAGCAGCAGCAACAAATTCTTTAACCAAAATCTGTAATCCTTATCAAATATTTCTGGCAGTAAAATAACAGCAGAAATACAAAGGATATAAGAGCACAAAGCAACCCAAGCTATTAGCAAGGCAAACATGAATGTGCACATGCAAGTTCTGCATTTATAAAAATAAAAAAAAGACTGCTGTTACTGCTGCATGGCGCCCTCTGGTGGTCAGATCAGAGAACTATAAAAAGCAGCATCAGAGTTATGTAGAACATTTATCTTCAAGGGTAAAAAAGCAAATATGCTGGAGACGATGATATTAGTTTATTTTGGATCAAGACATTTTATATATATATATATAATATATATACAAAAAAAACTTCCCCCTGATGTGGTCATTTATGTTTCTTTCTCCTCTTTGGATACAGTCATGATACTCATGATATGAACATACAACAGTAGAGGTAAATATCAAGTCCTTCTGGTTTAAATGCTGGGATCATTTTACATTTTTCTTTGGATCCAATCTTCGACCAATCAAAAAAATTCTGGAAAAAAATGCCTCCATTTCAGCACTATAATTCACTTTAGACATTCTTTGTAAATAATGACAGAACCAAAGGCTGGCAGCATCTGCTGCAGGTTATGAGAAGAGATTTAATGCAACTTTAACACAAATACATGCTATTGTTACATTGCGTAAAATACAATACAAATCTATACAACAACACTGTCTCCCTTATATGTAAATCAGTTCACAAACATTGTACCATCCACTTCCTGTGCCGCAAGAAAAAGCAGCATCTGAGTTACCTAGAACATTTATCTTCAAGGGTAAAAAAGCAAACATGCTAAAGACGATTATATTATAGTTTATTTTGGATCAATACATATCTTTAAACTACTAAAGAATTTGAAAAGTTGGTCTACAGGCTCAGGTTCTCTATTATTGTTTCTCGAGCCATAAGCATTAGGAATGACATCATAAAGCATTTACACTTGTTTAATTTGTGGTGACAATATGTCTCGAAACTTCCCCCTGATGTGGTCAAAGCAACCAAAAAAATGTATTTACACAAACATTTATGTTTCTTTCTCCTCTCTGGATACAGTCATGATATTTATGATCTGAACTTACAACAGCAGGGTTAAAGATCAAGTCCTTCTTGTTTAAATGGGATTATTTTGTTGTATTTTTCTTTGGATGCCCTCTTTATATGAAGTGCACTCAAACCGTCTAAAACAAACATAAATACAACAGGGTAAGTTTAAAAAAATCAGAGGAAAACATTTAAGCTGAATTGAACAGTTTATTACAAACAGAAAAATTACTTTTTTACCAGGGCTGAAATATAAACTTATAAACAAACTTAAGCTGCTTACTCTCCTACGTCCTTTAACATATTCATTTATAAAACAAATAGCATTTAGTTGATGGTAAAACTCCTAAACCAGTTTAAAGTGCAGAAAAACGAGTCTCATTCATTATAAAATATCCTGTTTAAATTTTTACCCATGCACGCGTGCGTACACACACACACACACACACACAGCCTCATACCTCAATGCAAAGTGCACTCTGATGTTTATATACATCTCTAACATTTAATTATCTATATCTTGTAAGTCACTTTAAAGCTGTCAGTAACTTTTGATCTTGTACTATAGTTTGCTTACTTTACTCTTACTTACTTGATTTACTTTACATCTTGTCATTGTTGCTCTGTGTGCTTTCAGTTGCCCCATGGGATGAGTAAAGTTTTCTGAATCCCCTAAAAAACACTATTAGTATAAAAATTCTTATATTATATATATTTAGTCTTGTGTTAGCCAAAAATTCATTCTATTCAGTTATTCTATTCAGGCAACAGTCTCCCAAACACTGTTTTACACACTTTTACACCTTTAACACATCCATATTTATCAATGTATAAAATCATTAGCATTTAGTTGATGGTAATACTGCTAAACTAGTTTAAAGTGCAGGAGCCAGGGTAAGTGTAAGGTATCCAGGCTCTCTAACAAGCCTGGGATCAGCATGTTGCGTCTACATGAGTAGTGTTCATGTCACACACTTTTAAAGATTTAAGTCGAACCTCCTTCTCTGCGTCAGGCGTGTTTCTTTAAGAAGTTGATACATTCTACAAATGTTAAACTTATTTAGATTATTTAGACTTATTACTTATTTATTTTCCCAGTCGCTCCGTTCAAGTCGTTCTTATTTATTTTTTCCAGCGTTGATGAAGCGCCGCAGGTGACGTAAGCGAATATGTAAAGGCGAGTAAGACATAAATCGTGTGACAACAACTCGATAATGACATTCGTTGCCAACACATTTAATAAGCAATTTTTATCGATTCGTTGTTGCTGCTTTATTTTACATACATATATAAGATATTTAGTCATGTATTAGTCATTAAACGTCAATATATAAAGAAATCTCCTCTGGATACAGTCATGATATTTATGATCTGAACTTACAACAGCAGGGTTAAATATCAAGTCCTTCCTGTTTAAATGGGATTATTTTATGTTGTATTTTTCTTTGGATGCCCTCTTTATATGAAGTGCACTGTGTTTATCTTGTCATTCTTCAGGTTTTCTTTCCTCAAACCGTCTAAAACAAACATAAATACAACAGGGTAAGTTTAAACAAATCAGTGGAAAACATTCAAGCTGAATTGAGCAGATTATTACAAACAGAAAAATGACTTTTTTACCAGGACTAAAATATAAACTTATAAACAAACTTAAGCTGCTTACTCTCCTAAGTTTATGTACATCGTCTGAAAAAAAGATTAAAGTAAACCATAAATACAGATCTGAATATTAAATAGGCAGCACGGTAGGGTAACAGTCTCCCAAACACTGTTATAAACACTGCTTACAGGTTTTCAATTTATAACATAAATAGCATTTAGTTGATGGTAATACTCCTAAACCAATTTAAAGTCTCATTCATTATGAAACATCCTGTTTAACGAGCTAGTTCTCTAAAACCAATACATCTCCTAATAAAAACATATTTGTATTTATATTATATATAATCTATTTAGTCCTGTATTAGTCAATAAACCTCATTATATTAAGAAACGTAAACATGATTTTGTGCTAATCTGCCATCAGTTAGCATCACACCGCGTGGTCTTAAAAAAACTAAATGTCATTTCATACGTACAATACACTTTTAATACATGTAAAACCTTATCGCTGTTGTTGTTTTTAACCACGAGATTCGTTCGGAACGGTTTTGGAAACCTTACGTGCCTTAAAAAACGCAAATCATCAAAATAAGGTGGGAGATAAACTTACACCGGCTCACTCCGCGAGGGTCCAAGGACGTTACTGACGTCACTGCCGTGTAATTGGTACCTAAATAACTTCTGATTGGATCAAACCATTATTTCACGGCGTAGGGGGGGCGTATACTGCCATATTAGTTAACGCTGTGATCTCTAAATATGTAGTTTTATTGTGACGGTGGTTAATGGAGTCAGGGAAAGTTCACAGTAGAATAAATAACAACAGTATACATTTTAATTTCTCTTTTCTTCTTTGTATGCAAAACTTTGAAATGGTGTATTGTATTTTGATCGATATTATCAGTAGTGGGCTATATCCTGGGATATTACACTGCTCACAAAAATGAGGGGATATTTCAAAATGACTATGAAGCGATTAAAAAAGAAGCATTTTATTTGATTTCATTAAACAAAATCATCAGAAAAGCAAATGAAAAGTCAAAGAAAGTTGTTTAGTTACGCAAATAAGATTCAAACTTAATTACGGTGATTGAGTAGTAAGTGATATACAGAAGCAGGTCAAACTGGACCAGAGTGCCCCCACACTGACTGTTCAGTAGGGTGTATAAAGAGTGATAAAAACACACCGATGTGTTTGGGGCATGGACAAATTGTCCCAGAAGCACTAACCCAAGCTGCCCCCAGAAACTGCCCCTGGTGTGAGGACATGATGGTCCTTCAGCCAAGAGATACATTTGAATGACGTGAAAATTATTTACACATTAACATTAAGGTTTTTCTTACCTTTGAGCTTCTTTAATGTCCTAATATCCTTCAGAGATCTGTCAGCGCACACGCACGCGCACACACACACACACACACGCCAGAACAATCAACCTAGATATAATGTTCTGCAAATAATTTACGTATTTGTCACATCTTAAATAACGACCCACAGGTTGAAACCCACTGGTTTAAATATTTCCATATTATTAGTGGTGGTCAAAATGTTTCAGGTTCAGCAGTTTTGTTCTGGCCCTATGTTGATCCCTTTCTATTAACAGGCACAAAAGAGCACTTTAAGAAGGCCCTGGAACCAGGAGATTGAAAACTCAGAGATTTTTATTGAGAGGAAGTGAAGTAAACAGATTCTATCATGAGTGCAAGTTAACAAAAACAGGGTTTATGTACATCGTCTGAAAAAAGCTCACAAAGTAAACCATAAATACAGATATGAATATTAAATAAGCAGCTAAACAATAGGCATGCGCTGTATTTCAATACGCCTGCAAAAGCACGGTAGGGTAACAGTCTCCCGAACACTGTTATACACACTTTTACACACACACCAAAACTCGTTTGTCGCTCAATGAACAGAGTACCATGTAACATTAGAGGTGCTTCGCATTATTGTTAGTGTATAAGGAAGGGAAGCCAGGGTAAGTGTAAGGCATCAAGGCTCTCTAACACAAGCCTGGGATCAGCATGTTGCGTCTACATGAGTAGTGTTCATGTAAACATATCTACAATATACACACAATCTTACTCCTACGACAACACTCAGCTTCACATACAGTCCAAGGCTGCATTACTGAACAGATCTTTACAGTACTGAGTTTACGCTGGAAATCAGATCCAGGAGCCGAGATCTGAACGCGTTCTTACGCCACTACGGCGCGCAAGTATTCACGCCTGCATGCAAGAAAAAGTCTTCAGGACAGTCGGCTACAGGTAAAACCTGCTTACAGGAGCCAAAAACGAAGCGATTGCAACGTTTGTGCACGGCAAATATCGTTAATCGGCTCAAAACGCCTGATTTGTGACTGGAGCAACAGGGCTCAGTAAGTCCTGAACGTCTAAGTCCTTATTCAAAGGTTCTAGTAGCATCTACTAAACTCTGATAGCTTAAGTTTGTGGTTTGGTGAAAGACGTTTGTCTGTTACACCTTGACAATGGTTTGTAAGGATGGAAATGGTGTCTATTTCAAAATGGGAGACTTGGTGGTCCTCTACCGTAACAGTGGGGCCGATGCTATTGTAATACAAACATCCTTTATATGCCAAAAAGCTTAATTCTTCTCATCTGTCTACAGAACCCAGTTCTAGTAGCATCTAGTAGTACCAGAATCGTTTACCTTTTGCATTGATCTACCAGTAGAAATAGTAATCTCTGCTCTCCATAGTATTTTTCCGTTATCTGTGACGTTTAAGGATAGTTTCTGAGATCATGTACCCTGGTCAAATTACATTTTAACAGAAAGTAGCGAACAGGCTTAAAAATCGATATATAATAAATTAAATATAACCAGCTCACTCGAATGCAAAACATCTCAGTGGTTCATTTAAACAGAACAAACACGGAATGTCTGAATAAAACAGAACCAAAACCTCTTAATGAGCTGTGTTTCTGCTTGATGCATAGTTCATTTAAATGAAAATCAAAGCTGCATCTGATGGCTTTTCAGTCTCTGTTATGCATTATGCAGTTCATTATTTTGATATTAGTACACCACTTCTGACTAGACATATATACACTGCTCACAAAAATAAGGGCATATTTCATTTTGAAGTATCCACCAAATTTGTGAGAGTATTGTTATTGACTTTGTTATTGACTTTGTTATTCAAATTACAGTTTGTGGCTTCCGTGGAAATATGGCCTACAATAACTGTGTAGAATGTCATTTTTGTCCTTTAATGCCTCTGGAGTGTTCTCTATGATGTTTGATCATCTCATCTCATCATGGTAAGGCCAAGCAACTGTAGTCGTCTTTAATCGTTAGTCCAAGTCGCACAGACGAGACCTCACACCCTTTATAGTGAAGCTTCTAACTAAAAATCCTCTATCACAATTTTGCTGTCATTTACCCAGTAAACTCACTACGAACAACAGAAAGCGAGAATTTCAAATGCTTATGAATATCAGAGCGTTAAAAAAGCCTGACAAATAAAGAATGAACATATGGTCAAAGTCCAACAGTACTAGTGAACAAGTAAAGCACTCTGTCCTAAAACTAAAAGCAGCTTTGTATGGAAGAACTCATGAAGCCATAAAATTGGGTTTAAAAGGGTTTCAGCTTGTTTAAATCCAATTTGGATCAGTTTCATATGATTTATTGCTTTCCAAACATATTTCTTTCGAGCATATTGGAGCGAGTAAATCATTCCAAGAATTCATTTTATGCAGAGAAAACTGGTAAATCCAGACTGAGAGCTGGGTTTCACTTAAATATATTTTCTTGGCATCCAACCTACAAGCTAATTTGAGTTTTATTTTTACCAAGCTCCCAATTAGAAGTTACCTAACCAGGTAAAACATGGTCAAGCTTCGTCTAATCTCTATATTATTGACCACAAAAAAACAGAAGGCGGCATGTCATTGTCTCTTGGCAAAATGAATTACTTTCTGAGGAAACCGAATCTGCATTTTTGCATATATAGTGTTAAGTTCCTTAAGATAGAGATTTTACTTAACAGTAAATTCTTATATTTGACATAAACAAAGAGATTTAGATGTTAGCCCACAGATGAATGAAAGTCTGCCTATAATTAACAGTGACACAGCAGCTGATTGGCCAGGTTTTTTTCCTTAGCCCTATCATCTAAAGAATACTGCTACTTGTATTGAATAAGCAATCTTGATATTTAAAACTTCTGATATTTCGAAGTGTCCAAATACTTTTCCACTCTGGCTAATAAGCCAATGTTGCTTAGAAGTAATGGAATCTCACTTTAAAATGTTTCTATAAACACTCACCACTATCCTTCGTGCCTCAAAAGACTTTAGAAAGTGATTTCCAGGAGTAAAGTTAATTAATATTTTACATTTTTACAGATTATACAGACTTGTTGTAAGGTTTATGGAAACAGGATCCATACTTCTTTGTTAACTAGATAAAATGGCTCATTTTGTGTATCAGAGTATTGGTTCACATGATTAATAAGATTATTTTCTATAATGCTGGGACACTCTCTAAGTCCCAAATATAATGTAGGGGTATGTCATGTGATATTGTCACCCATTGTCAGGCTTCATGGAATTACCTCCTGATGACTGGGTATATGTTTTCTCTAGTGCCATTCAATAACCAGCACATTTTTAAAGTATAGGATGATCTGGACATTTATTTTTGGAACGAATACGGTCTTGAGCCAGACTAATTAACATATTGACGTCTACATTAATATTATAGCCTTCATTGCATAACCAAACATGTCCTGGATGAGTAATTGTACAGTACACTAGCGTAAATCCAACTGTAAAATTTGCCAAATCTAAGAGAAATATGACAATCGTCTGACAGATTAAATCTGGGTAACGCAGTCCACTGGACCGAGGACGTACTGTGTGTTACACCACACACAAACACACTCATTTTGGAGTAAAGCTATACATCGGCTCATACCAATCCAGCACCACTGATCCGACCATGAATGGATCTACAAACTGAAGACTGAATCTCTTATCTAGTTGTGTCAGTGACATGAACAACACAAAGGTGATAAAAATGAATCGAATCAAATCGTTCTCACTCAAAAGCTCTCAGATTGTGACATCTAAAGAAACAATTCCTCACTCAGTAAGTCTGATCTGAGCTTTACAGGACGTGAGGCGATTGGCATGAGATCTAGGACAGCACTGGGTGGTTTAATTTTGGGAGGAGATGTCCGAGGAGCTGCTGCTGTTGCTGTTGGTGGTTTGAGCTCTCTTGATGTACAGGTTCAGTAGTTTCATCTGAAAAAGTGGCACCATCACAAGGGGAAAGTTAAGCTATGTGGGCTGAAGCTTATGTAAATACTGAAACCACACTGCTAGCACCACTACGACTACAACATTTACTATTCTTAAGGACTTCTGCTGCTACAGATGACACATCTGCTGCAGGTTTACCTTGCTGCCAGTCAGCTGAGCAAGATGAGGCTTCAAACCTTCTCCAATCACAGAGTAAATGGCCACGAGACAGAAGACGCTGGCTTTCCTCACACTGCTCTCTGTGTTATCGTAACCCTTAAACACACAAGAACAAAAACAATTTAACTGTTCATCATTTGGAAAATTAGCAAGACACATGATTTGTCACGGGGTGCATAAAGTTTGTCTAAGATGTTTTAACAGCTGTATGTAGATCGTGCTTTCATAGCAGTTTTTGCTTTAATAACAGGTTTTATATATGTGTATATATATATATATATATATGCTTTAACACAGGGTCACATGGTATAGTTAGGTGTAGGGTTTAGAGTTAGGAGTGTAACGTTACACTGTTCACGACTGTCTTATGATTATGTATTTTACATTGAATAAAAGGCATTCATTTATTATTTCTGAAGTTTTAAAATAGTATATGTTTTTAAATAAATTCTGCAATTCAAATAGATTTAACAACCAGAAATAAAAATAACTGAGTACTTATTTTGAAAATGAGGCCCTATTATGATGCCCAGTTTGTCAAAATTATGGGTGTGTGTGTGTGTGTGTGTGTGTGTGTGTATTTGAGAGAGAGAGAGATCACCTGCAGCAGGCCGGGGATAATATCAGGCAACAGTTGATAAAGGGAGTCTTCTGGGATGCGTTCAATGACCTTGGTTTGCATTTTAATGGCTGCCAGGTCGATGGGGTAATCTGCCGTCTGGACTATGGGACACAGCACCTTAATGCATTGTTCGGGGTGGATGGAGGAAGCCAGGGTGAAGGCGGCCTCTTCTGCAGCACGCACCACCTAAGCAACATAGAAATACTGTGATAAATGGGATAGACTGGCCAAAGCTTTTGTTCATGGCCAGGAATGTGATGAGCACAGCTGCTAAACACTTAACTGTGTGATTTCTGACATGAGAAACTGGAACTCATAATCACTTTATCTTTTCTGACAACATTTTGTATCCATCACACCCTCTCTTTATACACACACCAACTGTTCTACCTCAGCACACAGTGAAATGGGGTTTGGGATATCATGTGAGGCAGGTGTGTGTACATGTGGCTCACCTCTTTGTGCGAGTCTTTGTGAGCCTCCAGGGTTTTCATGATGGTCAGTTCTGCATAGTTCTTGAAGCGGGCAGGTTGACCACGCAGGATCTCCTTCAGGACCCGCAGAGCCAGAGCCCGGATTGTGTGCTGAGTGAGAAAACGGTCAAACTGATTGTTGGACAAGTTCCATGCTTTTTACTGACTATTCAAAAGAATATTTGCTCATGTAGTACAAATGAACGCACATCATGTCTGTGCTCTGTTTATTTATCAACTTAGTATTAATCATATTCAATAGTAATAAAATACTGAACAATTAAACCATCATACTTTAGTAAATAAGTATAAATATTGTTACTGCTTACAGATAATAATAGTAAAGTATTTTATTTACTCTTTTAAATTGTTATGTCTGAATGGGACAAAATGTATATTATTCTTGATAACATATTATAATGCAATAAAAAATAATAATAACAACAACAATTATAATATCTAGTAGTACTAATTGTAATAATAATTACTGCTGCTATAATTATTTTTTTAGTATTGTAGTAGTAGGGTTAGTAATAACAGCAATAATAATAATAAATATATTTTTAGAAGTTGATAAATACAAAAAGTTTAAAAATAACAAAAACATTTTCGACAATAATAATAAAAAATAAAAATATTGATAATTAGTATAAATTTCATTTTATAGTCAATAAATAAGAGTTTATTATATTTTTCATAATAACACTAATAATAGTTATAATTATAATAATAACTATTATTATATTTCCTATATTATTGTTATTATTATTGATGTTTATTATAATTTGTATTTTATTACTACATTATTATTATTGATATTGTTTATTATTATTATTGTTATTACATTACTTTATTATTATTATTATTATTGTTGTTGTTGTTAATAATATTACCAACAACAATAATGATAATAATAACATTATTACTATTATTAGTTAAATTAAAGGTGACAATTTATACAATAATACTTTTTTATTATTAGTAGTAGTAGTAGTGGTGGTAGTTTTATTATATAATAATTTATTTTTGTTGTTATTATTATAATGATCAATAATAACAATAGTAAAAAATAAATATTTATTTATAATAATTACTTATTTATAAATGTACTTAGTTATCATGTTTCAACAAATTTAGAAACAAGAGACTGCCACTTTAAACTATATTATATTATATTATTATATAAACTAAATCCATATTATAGATCATTTTAATACTTTTTAATATTTTAATACTAGTGCAGATCTGTGTAAAGCTGTTATAAATATCCCACTCACATCTTTGTCTCCCATTGTCTCGAGGAGGAGCAGAAGCATGGTTTTAAAATGCTCCTCCCACACCGTCACACTGTCATCACGAGTGACCTTCAACAGCTCCAGCAGAGCAGCTCGTCTCTCCTCCACTCGCTCACTACGATTAGACAGCTCCTTCAGCAGGTCACCAACCAGCTCCAAGGTCTGGCTCGGGCCTGGACAACAATGACAAAGGTCACATTTAACAAATGATTGATTTAATTTAACAGCACAAGATGGTCTGGAAAGGTGACTGGTACCTGCAGATAAACTTTTGGGATGCATCATTTTGTTTTCACCAAACTCTTTCTGGCGTCCTAAAGAAGAAGCAGGTAAAGGGTTTAATAACTTAGACACAGCAGATGATAAAGTAAAACAAAGCCTTTACCGTCGCGGATCTGTTCCACATCATCATCAAACACTGCCTCTCTCAGAGCGCCCTTATCGTAGGCGCTGATGGAGTCGGTGTAGTTGTAAGGGTTGTACTCGCGCGTCCTCGGCCCCAGGAACGATCGAGGTGATGGAGTGTTCAGTAAAGAGGTCTTGTTGTCCAGAGCCATCCGGCCTCCCTCCATCACATCCGGAACGAGTCGGGCTTCTGCAGCAGAAGGTGCCACGCCACACTGTGGGGACAATGAGCTCATTTCTATTTTATTTGTTCTTGTAGCGCTCTGAACAAAAAAAGTTTGCATGGACTTGGGTAATCAGACAATGGGAAAGCAGCTTGTTTACATGATCTGATTTGCTTTAGTAGAGCAAGCTAATCTGTACATTTTTGTACTTATAGTTAGTTGAAGCATTCATTGCTAACTTAAAGTAACCAAAATTAAGAAATAAAAGGCCTAAAAAAGAAACTGCTTAGTACTGCATAGTGTAATACAGAGTAATTCACCATTCTGGGAATAACGGACACATTTAAGGAACTTTTAATTGAGAAGTGGTAAAGCCATTCAAACCCTCACAGAAGGGTTACATTACAGGGTGCCTGTTTTTTAAGTACAAAGCACAGTACAGGGGGTCCCCATTTTATAATGCAGATATGGAAAGTATTGTATGACTCTGCTCCCAGCCAATAATCTCACAGAAGGATGTGACATAACTTTCAAACTTCAATACTTAATTTAATTCGTAATTTCCTCAAGAAATTCTCCCCAAAAGTGTTAGTTTAACCGATGCACTGTTTTATTCCAGAGTTGTAAGATCTTGCGGCAGAAAGGACAGAAACAAGTCACAACGGAGATTTAGTCAACCTGGCAACCATGTTTGATTCTTTCTGCAGCAGGGCTATGTTTGCATGCATGCACACACTCAGAAAACTAGTTGAAATATAAATAAGGGTATAATAATACATGCACTGAGAAATCCGATTATTACTGCGCTAAACTCCAGCTCTGCTTATTATATTTCTTCCTGATTTTGTAGATCTGATCTGAGAAATCAGAGTATGCTGTTTACATGACCACTTCATCAGATTAAGATCGGATTATTAAATGCAGGTTAACGGACAGAACGCAAACGTCGTATGTGCAGCTGCTGAAGCTCACCGCATCATCTTTCTTGGCGTCACGTCTGATTGGCTCGTAGCTGTCCTCCTGGCTGCGGAAGCTGAAGCTCTGGATGGCCTCTGTCACCCCTCTGAGAGAGCTGTAGATCTCCTCTGAGTTCATGTTCTCGGTGTCGTACTCCAGCATGCTGTGTACAAGCAACTGGATTTTAGCAGCAGGCCACTTATTTAAGTAATCTGATCATGACAAGAGTCCACCATTCAAGTCTGATCTGATTTGCTTTAGTAGAGCAAGCTAATCTGTACATTTTTATACTTATAGTTAGTTGAAGCATTACTTGCTAACTTAAAGTAACCAGAATTAAGAAATAAAAGGCCTAAAAAAGAAACCATTCACCATTCTGGGAATAATGGACACATTTAAGGAACTTTTAATTGGGAAGTGGTAAAGCCATTCAAGCCCTCATAGAAGGGTTACATTACAGGGTGCCTGTTTTTTAAGTAATTAAAGCACAGTACAGGGGGTCCCCATTTTATAATGTAGATATGAAAAGTATTGTAAACTGAGAAGTTTATTCATCCTGTAAATAAAACTGTGAGAGGAAACCGGAGTACCCGGAGTAAACCCACACAGACACGGGGAGGACATGCAGACTCCACCCTGGGATTAAACCCGGGACCTTCTTGCTGTGAGGCAGCGATGCCTCCCACCAAACCCCCGTGCTGCCCTGAGGAGTTTATTAAATACTTATTTCAACAAAATGCTTATTGTCACGACCACAACATTTCCTCATTCCCCTTATCATGTTACTCCCTATAACACGCTCCTGATTTCCTTATTTAGCACAGTGAGTGCAGGAGAGTATCATACTGCATAGTACTTTCTTAGGGAAAAATCGTAAATCAAAATTTAGATTACTGCTGCATGTGCATTTATATATATTATCAAATTATCGCCTCAAAGTTGAAAAAATGTCAAGCTGGACCATGGGGTATGTCGAATCCTGGTTTTTATTGTACCATCTGTAAACATAAGGAACCCTTTAGAAAGGCTGCCATCACCTTTAAAGCATTAAGAGCTACTAGTCTAAGAGCCCTGGCTGATGGATTAGTGCTGACTGACATTTTAGTCACACAAAAGCATGTGAGCACTGTTCACATGCGGGTGCTATGAGATGGAACGTGTAAACAAACATTGGTAAATCCAAGAGGAAAATCCAAGCTGGAAAAAAGAAAACAGGCATGCACTTTAGATATATTGTGCCCAAATCATATACCACTGTGTATAAGCTGATGGAATGATGCCCGATGCTAAGTGTCCGGATGTGCATGTTTAATGAGAGCATGATGAGAAGTGATGTTAAGTTAAGTTAAGCTTAGTATCTGGACATCCCGTATTACGACTGTGGTACACGTAGGAAATGCAGTAGAAGCGAAGCATAATGAAAAGCAGCCTGATCCGATATGGAACGGAGATCACCCCTAATGATCTTTGACCCCAAAGCTGTGACCCCAGACGGAGGGGCATTACCTGGGCGAGAAGGCCCGGCGCCCGGCCCGTAGAGGTGGGGTGCCAGGAAAGGGGGGAGGGGAGTTGAAAAGGCATGGAGCCTTTGATAGACCGTTTGAGCTACAGCCCCATAAACGACTATTTCCAGAGCGAGTGATGATGCAGGAAGGAGGCAAAAAGAGAGACAGAAGAAAAGTAGTATGCAAAGGGAAAAGCAGAGGAATCAGCTTTAACTAAAGCCATATATGTTATAAAGGTAAGGCAAGGATAAAAGGATTAGTAAAAATGTTAAAATCCCTAAACGAAGATGGGATCGGTCCAATCATGCATAAGGTCAATTGCTAATGGAATGAGAATGTCCCATTTGTAACTCACGGCTTTGTTACTTGTTTGTGAATTTTGTTTTTAGTTAAAAACCTGCTTGCATACCGGCTAAAACACAACAGTCCGTCCAAACTAAACAATTCTACAGTAAAAAAAACAGCAGCTACTTAATTTCAGGTTTAACCTCATATACTCACTCACTTTACATAAACGCTTTTTCCAGTTTAGGGGTGTACAGGGTAGCCTGGGCCTGACCGGCAGAATATGGCACAAGACCAACCCCAGAAAGGGTGCCAGTCCATCACAAGGCACATGCACACACACTCACACTGGGACATTTTAGCAAGATCAATCGACCCAACACACGTCTTTATAGTGAGTGTGTTTACCTGCATTTAATAATCTGAAAACTGCAGAAAAGTTTACATGCACTTACATAATCAGATAATAGAAAACCTCCAGGTTTCTGCAGTAATCAGATTTCTACTTTGCAAGCAGGCAATAATCTCACTAAAAGATGTGCACAGCTGCGCTTATTTCCAGGGTTGCCAAATCCAGTATGAGAAGCAAGAACCAGGTCTAAGGAAACAAGCCTAAAAGAAGCAAGGTTTCTTAAAATAAAAACAACTGGCAACCTTGTTTGACCATGCTTGCCATGTAAACTGTGAAAACCAATGTGTCCCACTGTACCATGTATGACATTGTTTTAGGAAACTGGAGTACACTGAGAAGAGCATGCAAACTCCAAACAGGCGAAGGCTAGGCTGACCGCTGTGCCACCGCCCCGCCCCGCCCCGCCCCGCCCCAACCCCATGAAACACAATAACCTACTCTGTGTCGCTTGTGTTAATAGTACAAGGAATGCGGTGCAGTTTATTTCAGGGTGTTTTGGTGATGCGATGACTATTGAAGCACTGTTACCTTGGTGACAGTCCTCCATGAGAGCCATTCGTGGGTGAGGTCAGAGGGCTGGTGCGGCTACCGGAATGTCTTGAAGGTACCCGACCCACTGTATTACTCGGTGAACTCTTAAAAACAAAATATTAGTTAGTTAAACGTGGGTTAAATGAATAGTACCAGACTGTAAGGCCAGACTTTTTTAATTGCTTGTTCCTCGGATGTCCCTACTTAAGAATCTACTGAGGGAGGAAATATTCTTTTTTAAAAATACGAATTTTTTAGCACTTTTCAATTTCTCGAGGACTATGTAGAATCAATACAAGGAAGGAGGACGAAATAAAAATACATATTGATCTAAAAATAAAATGTATTTAACCTACAATTAAATTAAAGTGAATTTGAAAAAAAATTAAATGAACAGAAGAAAACCGTTGGCTCTCCACCGGAAGGCAGGAAAAAGCAAAAAAAATAAAAAAACATTTTTTTTTTATTTCAACCATTGGTGCTGCGGCGGATCCGAGAAAAAAAACAAAAACATTTTTTGTATTTTGATCAAATATGATCGTCGGCAGATCCGCGAAACAAGCAATAAAAAAAGTCTGGCCTAACTGTGTACAAGTGTACCGTGGCTGCCGTGTTGCTGGAGTTCCTCAGGTGGTTATGAAGGAGTTTGGTGGCTCCATCTTGGAATGTTTTAGGCAAAGCCCCCAGGAGCATGGTGAACTCTGGCGTGTTTAACTCAAACAGGGAGATGAGTACCATCTGCGCTGCCTGTCGTTCAAACACAGTTTCTAGTCAGATCGTTCAATCGCCCAGTTTAAATGCAAGTGGTTCTGGATATGGGCTGTATGGGGTCGTATATAAGAGCAATTGGTTAGGGCTGGCAAATTAACGCATCAATAACCGTCTTTCCTCCAGTGTGTGCTAGTGTGTTTATGTGATGGACTCTAATGTCACACAGTAATGAGCAAAGCGTGCAAGGAAATGTCTACATTTGCCCTGGATTGTCTACGAAATGTCCAGGATTTGGTTTTACCTTCATGATGAAGTTAGCTTTCTGTAGTTTTTATACTTGCGTGAGTCTTCACACCGTTTGTTGAACTCCTCAATTAGTACCTCTGCGTTTGTAAGGACGTGCTGTCCCACAGCGACGGGATCTCAGTATATAAGTGATTAACAGCGTAATAAAATAATCGTTGTTCAAATATTTTAACATGTTTTTAACGCATTAACTTTGTCAGCCCTAATGACAATGCACGTATAGGTGTATGTACGTTAGTCAGATATCATAGCCATTCAAGTTGACAGAAATATTAACACATCAGGAGAAACAGGAAATTGTTAGATTCTGCATCATTCAACATGCCATCACCGATCATCAGAGCAACAGATTCATCCGATTTTAAAAGGTTCAAAGCAACTTAGAGTTAAGCAAGAATGAAATATTGGCTGATAAATGAGCCATGAAGTAGAAAAAAAATCTTCTTACACCTTCCTCCCATAGACGACTTGTTAGAGAGAAAGAAAACATCCTTTTGACGTTTATACTGGAAGGCAGCCCCAGAGAGCACGCGCCAAGTCTGGATTATGCACAAGTCATGCATGGAGATCTTTAGATTTGTGTTCACTACCTGCTTACATCTCTCCTCCAGATTTCCCTCCACAGAGAGGGAGGTGAGCGAGCCCAGCCTGCCCGCTAGCTCCTCACTCACCCAGCTATGCAGGGTCTGATTTTAAGGGGGTACAGTGTACAGATATAGAGTCAGCACAACTGAATGGAGAGAACTTCAAAGAAAAGGCTCTCAAAACTACACAATGTATTTAAACCTGGTATATATATATATTAAAGCTGGTCATGGAACCCTATTAGAAGCCACGTTCTTCCACTGTTTTACCAGCATATGGCACAAGAAGCAGTGTAAATGCTAAATAATTCTACTTATAAACAATTCTTTTCGTAACGTGGGGGCACCCCTGATCTGTATCACGTGACAGACTCACACCCATTCCCAGGAACTCTGAAACTAGGTTGTCTCTAGGTTAAAGGTAGAAAAGAAATATACACCTTGGCCTGAGGTGGTAAGAAAATCTGACACTCCAGATGGCCTCCAGACCCAACCTGGTCACTACAACCACCTCACTATGGCAATGTTCATGTAAAATAGACAAATATTAGTCTACACAAAGTGCTTACAAAAATGAGGGGATATTTTCAAATGAATATGAAGAGGATCCACAAGAACTGCTGGACAATCTGATCCTGTCCATGCCCCATCACTGTCAGTGTGTTTTGGCACTCTTGGGTGACCA
>JAUZSU010122690.1:0-17950 GCA_034780255.1 Parotocinclus maculicauda
CGACTGACGCTTTGGCGTCCTCTCGCGACTAAACTCGCGTGTTGCTCCCAAATTGGGATGCAACTTCGGCGCGCCCCATTTATACTTTCGGTTTTGTTTTGTTAGGAGTCTCTAAGCTCCGCTCTTATCCCCCTTTTGGTTATTTCTCATTATTTCCCCATTCTTATTATACGTCGTGGGTACACCTATCCCGCATATTGGGTCCTAATAAAAACTACCACCTGCTATCAAGGTGGTAACAATATAGGTTCAAAGTAATGGCAAAAAAACAGATACTTTGTTACCTATTTGTCACTAATAAACAATTTGGTCTTGGAATACATACTGAATTGTGCAAAAGTCTTGGGCATTACATATTTAAGTTTTAATGGTCATTGGACTTGGTAGTTTTACCGTAATAGACTAGTCCAATCTGTTTCTCTACATACTTTGTTTGTCTTCTTTGTTCTCCATTGGCCAGACACTTGCTGCACCCCCCAGGACCTGCACAAATCAGGTACTATTTGGGTGGTGGAACTTTCTCAGCACTGCAGTAACACAGATGTGGAGGTGGTATGTTAATGTGTATCAGTACACTGGTATCAGCAGATCAAAGACCAGTCCAACAAAGAATAAGCGGAATATAAACTGAAAGGTATATATATATATAATATACACCTGCTTATGTACAGTATTGTGTATGGCTAACTGAACATTCATGATTTAATGAAATCTGAGCAGAATAAACAAATCCCATTCGTCCAAAAATGTATAGGCCTGTGTTTTTGATCTGAACAATTACCTGTTTACCTGACAGAGTATTTAAAACTTTTTTTATCAGGTTTCACCAGGGAATCAGTTGGTAGTTTTTGAACAAGGGCTATGATAAAAACAGATTGTATGGGTGTGTACGTATTTTTCCATTAAACCCCTACTCCCAAAATGTCTGCACAGTTAAAAGGACATAATATTCTACAATAAAGATATTCAGACATAAACTAGCAATGCTGATTAAATGATCCAAATAAACCAGTTCACCATGCAGTTTAAACAGGTTTACTTCTTGACCAGTTTTTGCAATTCATTATATCATAATGAACAGCTACCATGCTGTTGTCAATAGTGAATGCTAATAGTGAAACATGGATTCCTTTGTAGGTTATGGATTGTCATGGACCTGACTAGCCATAGTGGCCAAATTGATGTTAAAACCTTTGCTCACATAGAACCATAGATGTGCTGTCTTTGTCTGTCTTTCAATAAAAATTTTGGTCTCAGCTAACTAATGTAATATTCCCCATACCTTGTAAAAATACATTAAATAATTTCAAAGTATGTCAAATAAATTTGTTTGTTATGTCAAATATATTTGCGTATATGTAAAAATAAATTTGGTCAATAATCTCAGGTCATTGTTTTAAATATCACAACAAAATATCACATCTACATAAGCACCCTATTGTACACAATGTTGTGCAGTGCAGCAAGTACATAAACATCTATTATGAATTACTGTTAACCACTCTCTGTAGCTATAATAACATATAAAATAGTTACAGTGAATGCACAGAACTGAAAACATTTGCTCTGTGTTTGTTTTTAAATAGTTATAGTTGAATATTCTTAATTTTAATAATCAGATGTGTTTAAATGTAAGTTTGGAAAACCAAACCAAAGATTTGATGGTAGCCTATTCTTAAGAATAGTCAAAGAACAACTGTGTCCTATGGTGAAAGCTGTGCCCTATCTGTACTGGAAATAAATGCAATCAATTGGTTCACACAACAGGGAAAGGTCCAGCAGTTCTAATAATATTTTCAGGCTTTTTGTTGCAGAGTAGCAGGTTTTGGAAGCAATAACTGTGAAGATGCAGGTTGGGGTGAGCTGGTAATATTCTTGAGTGAGGTTAGAGCCTCCCCAACTCCCAGCACTGTGGCCTAAATGCTTGATTGAAAAGAACTCCAGAGAAGTACCTGCAGCAAGTAAAATTTCTAAAGTCATCTGACTAGTGAAAAATTGCAGCATACCAGCTCAGCAGGAATAACTTTCCCCTGTCATTTAGGCATTAACACTATGCTGTATATATGTTTATTTGCTCATTTAACAACATGTGCTTTATTAAAGTCTACACTGTGCAATGTACAGCAAAGTTTAGGTCAACTACTGAATTAAAAATAAAATCCTTGGCTTATTAGAGTGTGCAATTATATGGATCAAAGGAAAGGCAACAGTCATCAGCATAGTTAATTTAACTGTCTATTCAGTGGGTCAGCTAAGGGGGTGAAAGCAATTTAACACACTCTACAGAGACTTCACATTCATTCTGGAACAGACTGATGCATTTTGTGTTTATTGGTCTTAGCCACTTAAGTGATAAAGCACACTACGCTTGGCGAAGTACTGTGACAAAGAGAAATCACTAAAATTCCTGCCCTATTAATTTATTGAGGCTTAATTGTTTTTCCCTCTCAGTATTCTTAAATGACTTGAAAAATAATTCTGCTGATAAACAGCAAGGCGCAAATGTGTAGTCGGTATATTTAAAGTGGCTTAAGTACAAGAATTTCAGAGATTAACAACACTATCTGGAAAGATCTCTCAGACACATTATCCAGTATAAATTGTTACCATGAACTTAGATACATTACATATTTTAGGCAACTCCAGCTTTTAAAACTTTCCTAATAACCCTATGCTACTGTGAAAAAACATTTTGCTGATTTATAAATAAAATAGATCTAGAGCAATAGATGAATATTACAAAAGAGTGTTTCAGTGCTTTTTGTTGATATAAGCGGTATAATTTCTTCATCAAGTACAAGAATCAAATTTGTTTTTTTTTATCCTTTATGGGTTAAAGTGCATTTAAAAAGGAAATATATTTTCAAGACAAATGGTATATGGACCCAACCCTTTTTTACCTTAGTGACATGAATAGAAGTGAACGACTGTTTAGTTACCAGAAACTAAAGTATCTCTGTTGAGTCAGCGGTGACAGTGATGGACAGCACACCAGCAGCACCAATAAAAAGCATTTGCACACCCCATTGCACTGCAAGTTTACTGATATGAGAACAATCTGTAAAATTCTTAAACAACTGAACTTTAAATAAATATCCTCTTCTTGTATGAGCGACTTTAAAAACATGTCTGCCGTTTTTGCTCCCTCCATGCAGAAAGGAGCTGAGGAGTGGAAGCGTTATGAATGGCTCTGGATCAAGGCCAAAATCTGCCATCATTGTGCTACCTCTATTATTCTTTCTCCGCTGCTGCTTTGCTAGAAACACATCTGAGAGCAACAAGGCACTAATTACAACCCAATGATCAGAGACTTGCGGTGACGTCTTGTCAACTGATCTCCCTTCAGCTCCTGCTGTCAATGGCTGCATCCACAACACTAGGGGAGTGGGGACCATGCTCAGGTGCTGGTTATAAGCATGTTAATAGTGTGAATATGAATGAACAGCATCCTTCACTGTCTCTCCGAAAGGGAGGTTCAAAGCTCAGGGGAACAAATAAACTCTTTTGGTGACTGTGTGGTACGTTATAAAATATTTTTAACATATGATTGCTACAGTGCCTTATTTAGGCAATTAAATAGAATCTATCAAAGTTCAGCTGTTTTAACCACAGTTCAGGGTTATTTTTCTCTAACATTTATTGCATTATCATTAACAAGCTTTTAGTGACCAATAAAAATAATACTCATAAGTTGTTAAGATTTGTATAGAATGTGTAGTACTTAAGAGTGTATAACAGAAATTCTATAGACTGCATGATAATTGTTTTAGAACTGCGAAAGATTAGCAGTAAGAATACATTTGGATTACAAGTTGAAGTTTCAAATATACACTGCCTAAAAAGTGGAATTCTCTGGGGTGGGTACAGGGGGGCTGTCAATTGTAGCAATTCCTTCATCCCCCAATAACTGCCAGCATACACTCTCCACATGAGGTCAGGCATTGTCTTGAACCAGGATGAACCTAGGTCCCACTACACCAGCGTAGTGTGTGTTGCCTATCCTAAAGAGATATCTGTATGACCCTCAAGAAGCCTGTTTGGTGCTTGGTCAGACACATTGCACAAGGGGGCAGATACCGGCCCTGCTGTTTTCCTGGACTCTCCTCTATACTCGTAAGGCGGGGCTGGGAAGCTCTGTAGGGTCCAGGTACCACACCATTGTACTAGTAGAGGTGCTATTAAATCATCCTGTTTTGGAAAGTGTCTCACTGGCGCTCCTCTAGTAAACATGTAGTTAATTTCATTAACACCACAGCAGCTGAAACTGATTAATGATTCCTCATCCCATTACTTAACTGACCAGATCAATATCCCAGATGTTTATTAGTGGATCTGTCTCCAGCCATATTTATTATATCATATGCAGTACAGTGGCCTATTATATATATATATAATATATATATAATTTGTATTATTTGTATATGCAAATGTTTACTTTGAATTTGATGCCTGTAACACGTTCCAAAAGAGTTGGGACAGGGGCATTTTTACCACTGTGTTACATCACCTTTCCTTTTAACAACACTCAGGACAGTAATTGTTGAAGCTTTGTAGGTGGAATTCTTTCCCAGTCTTGCTCGATGTACAACTTCAGTTGCTCAACAGTCCGGAGTCTCTGTTGCTTTATAATGCACTACACATTTTCAATTGGAGACAGGTCTGGATTGCAGGCAGGCCAGTCTAATACCTGCACACTTTTACTACAAAGCCACACTGTTGTAATATGTGCAGATTGTGGCTTGGCTTTGTCTTATATATGAAATAAGCAGTGACGTCCCTGAAAAAGATGTTGCTTAGACGGCAGCATATGTTGCTCCAAAACCTGTATGTACCTTTCAGCATTAATGGTGCCTTCACAGATGTGCAAGTTACCCATGCCATGGGCACTAACACACCCCCATACAATCAGAGATGCTGACATTTGAACTTTGCACTGGTAACAATCCAGACAGTCCTTTTCCACTTTGGTCTGGTGACCATGATTTCCAAAAACAATTTGAAACGTTGAGAGTTTCTGGGTGTTGTTGATACATGGTTTTCACTTTGCATGGTAGAGTTTTATCTTGCACTTGTAGATGAAATGGTGAAATGTGTTCACTGACAATAGTTTTCTGAATTGTCCCTGAGCCAATGTGGTAATATCTGTTACAGAATGATGTCAGTTTTTAATGTAGCGCTGCCTGAGGGATTGAAGGTCACGTGCATTCAATATTGGTTTTTGGACTTGCCACTTACTTGCAGAGATTTCTCCAGATTTTCAAAATTTTTTATGATATTATGGACTGTTGATGATGAAATCCCTAAATACCTTGCAATTGCACAATGAGAAACATTGTTCTTATACTGTTGGACTTTTTTTTCATGCACTTGTTCACAAAGTGGTGAACCTCATCCCATCCTTGCTTGTGAACGACTGAGCGTTTCGAGGACTTTATACCCAATCATGACTCTCACCTGTTTTCAATTAACCTGTTCACCTGTGGAATGTTCCAAACAGGTACATCAAAGCATTCATCACCTTTCCCAGTTTTTTGTTGCCCCTGTCTTAACTCTTCTAGAACGTGTTGCAGGCATCATATTCAAAACGAGTGAATATTTGCAAAAAAAATAATAAAGTCGATCTGTTTGAACATGAATGATCTTGTCTTTGTAGTGTATTTAATTGAATATGGGATGAAAAGGATTTGCAAATCACCATATTCTGGCTGCTTTCACAGCATACAGGCTCAAGTAATTATCAGGCAGGAAAAACTCCACTACAATGTAAAAATCAGAACGTAAATTCAGAATTCAAAATTCGAAAAGTCATAATGCATTCCACTCGCAAAACAATTCTGTACACTTTAGATGCATTAATCAGACAGTAAAGGATGTACCTAAGATGGTAAACTCTTTTTACCCTTATTGACAAAACACAATGCACCCAAAAAAAGTTCAAAAGAAACTTTATATGTGTGAATGTGATGATAATATACAGTATAAGTGATTACAATATCATAGTAAAAAGGTAATGTTATTGGGGAAAACTGTACAACAGAAAAGAGGCTCTAGCTACATTGTTAGGCTGCCTCTAGCCTGGGTACAAGATGAGAACAGTTGGTCATTGGAGGCAAACTGGTTTTACATATTATCTCACCAGCTTTCTCACCAAGTGGTATACTTTCCAACGTCAATGAGAGTCTTTTTATAGAGCAGCAGGAGAAGTCCTTTTACGCCCTCTTGTGGCAAGCCACAGTGTAACTGTATTGATTAACAATATCTGGCAAAGGTAACTTTTAAATTAAGCAGTATAATGTTTTGTTTAATAAGAAAACTAATTTTAAATAGATGATGATAGCTATTGTTTGGGTTAAATATCATAATTTACTGCATTACTGAATATTACCATGTGTAGTTATGGTTGATTTCAAGTATAAGTTCAAGTGTCTTTGTCATTTCACCCATATACAGTGGTGTACAGTATACAGTGAAATGAAACAACGTTCCTCCAACATAAAGGGTTTGGCATATTTTATAGATTTGTATGTCCTCATGTCAAGAAAAGCTGAAGTTTGTTAAATATACTGCTCACAAAAATAATGAAATAGCCCCGATTTTGTGTGTGCAGTGATTTTTTTATTTCAGTTGATTCGCATTGTTTCATGAATTTGCATGGTGAACATTGAGTTAGAAAAGCTTTTTAAATAAATTGTTAAATAAATGAGTTTTACTCTACTAATTGTGTTACATATATAAACCATACTTCATATTTTTTACTTGAGTACTTTTTTGCATATTAGTAGTACTTGTAGTTAAGTAAACTACTTGCATATTTCGGCCACCTCTGTATGTGAGGCAGGTACACGTTTGTGAGGCTGCATAATCTTCTGTCCATGTCCTTTTATGTTGTGTTCATGTTCTGAACTAAGCACTACATCATGTATGTTAACACACATACCTGCACCTCCATCTTCATACTGCTTTAACTCAAGCAAGATGATTTCTCGCTGCTTTCAGTGGTAATATTTTCCTCGCTCACGTTAATTAATTGCTACGAAATGACTCTGTACCACTTTATTACTAACAGGTTTCTTAGCATTCTCTTTTTTCTTCTGTACTTAAATCTTTCAAAACCAACGCAATGTAGTGAAAATTTCCCCCTAATATATTGTAGCATTTATAATAAAACTGTCACTAACCAACCATAATCTATCATGAGATTTTTGGGCAGAGCGTGTGGTTAATGGTTTTGTAATAAAAAATCATCTACATCTGGGAAAACATTAGCAAACACAGCATGTGATGGCCGTGTTTCCGACCTGACACAGCCAATACAGGTTGTACAAGAAACAACTAGTGTCAATTTGATTACACATGCTGTCTGTGTAGCCACTCTAGTAATCAGAGACATGCTGGGTTTAGTCCATGAGGCTTTTAAAATCACAACAATCTTTAAGGACATTGCAAGATCACAGTAATTTCATCTCTTTGGCAGCATCTTTGTCCTGCCAGATGGACTTCTGACCCCTGCTCACACACTCAAATCTGTGCCGACTGATTTCAAAGAAACCTCATCTGCTGGACAGCAGCCGCGTCGACTAAAGCCAGTTTTTTTCAGGCAAAAAAACTAGGTCTTTTAATCTCTAGACAGCATAAATGCAGAACCAAACCTGATGTTGCAACAAAGATTCAAAAAAGGTAGAACAATGACCAATTCATAGATTTCTTCTTTTTTTTTTTTGGTCCTATCCTGATCACGGATGCAGGGATTCTGGGTGGATCCAGGAGGGCACAGGCATGCCCTGGACTGCCAAGTGCATTGCTGAGGATAATGGCTACACCTCCCTCAGATGCAACCAAAAATGTGTATTTTACTCGACTGGTTGGACGGAACTGCCTGGAATCAAACCCAGGTCACTGCAGTGGTGATCTAGCCTGCCACCTGACCACCTAATAAGCAAATCAAACAAATGCATTTAATAACTTTTTTTAAAATGAAAATGTCGTCAGTGCATTCAGTGTATTGTGATATTGTACATGTTTTTTTCTCCACTGATCTTCCACCAGAACAACATTAAAATCACACAGAAGAAACTTTTTAAAGTTACATGCATTCCATTTTTTGAGGCTATAATAAAGAAGCACTCCAGCCTTTTCAACCTAATGTCTCAGTTTCCATTTACTGTGAAAAGAACAAAAATGTTTTTTTGAATGATTCAAAGCACCAGTGAAAATGCTTCTATATAATGACCCAAAACCACACACCTGTCACCTCATCCAAACCCCATTGTGCTTTTACAGGGCACTTAAAGACAAAAAGTAACAAGCAGTCAGTATTATTACAAAATACCCTTTGGATTTGGATTTGTGTTGGAACATTCCAACAACTGCGTCCTAAGTTAAATTTATTGTAAACCAATTAGCTTAATATATACTGTATATATCATAGTATAGGGTTCCTTACACATGCTTATTACTGTACAAGACCAAGACTTCCTCACAAAATTTTTTTTTATATATATATATATATATATATATATATATACGTACCTCAAACATGCCTAAAACCATTTTCATTAAATAATAAATAATTTCATTTAATTTAATTTATGTAGTTTTTCAAAAAGGTATCTTTTCAAATTATTATAGTGTACATGAATGAAATCTCAAGTAAAACTTTCTTTATTATGGCCTCTCACAGACTAAATAAAATGTTGGATGCTGGAGAAATGGACAGGTGTAAAATACCTGAGCAACTTCAGCAAGGGCCAAATCATTAAACAGATTCTGGGTCATAACATCTCAAATATGGCAAGGCTTACATGGTGCTTCCAGTCAGCAGTACTGAGTACCTAACAACAGTGGACCAAGTCAGTACAATTCACAAACCAGAGAAAGTGTTGTGCAACTAAGGCTCACTGATGACTGAGTGCAACAAAACATATCCCATCTTTAATGACCCAACAGAAAGACTACTATGGAACAAACTATTGTCATTTGCAGTACTGATTATGGAAGGAATGCTTCACACACCACACATAAAGTTCCTACAGTGGGTGCAATGTTTATATATAAGATTTTAATTTGATCTAATAATTCCTGTGAATCTTATATTTATAGATTAGAAAAAGGTCCAGAGAACGATTTATATTTATATATTTATAGTGCCTTTTTTAACAAGGAAGGGCCATGTTCTTGCAACATTAATTATTTGTCTTATGTATTTGCCAGCCAGTTTTCCTGAAAACATCACAAAGTCATGCTGAATGGCAAATAAAGATCAACAATAGAATAACAATACATATTATTAGTGATAGAGCTTACAGCAATAATTCAATTTAGTTCATTCAAGTTGTGAAACATTTTACACAATATGCTGCCAGTTATCAAATCTGGTCTGCATGTACATTTGTACATTTGTACATTTATACATTTACGTTATTTAGCAGATGCCCTTATCCAGAGCGGCTTACAATGAATGCAGTCTTACAATGCAAGCAATTGTGGGTTAAGGGCCTTGCTCAGGGGCCCATCTGTGGCAGAGGTGGGATTTGAACTCTGGACCTTCTGGTCCATAGTCCAGTACCTTAACCACTAGGCTACCACGGTCCTACCATGTGGCACCTGATCCCGCTCAAACGCACCACCTGGACTCGAACCCTGGTCCTGAGCTAGTGTATCAGAACCCTGCACCAACCACTGTTCGTGTGTGTGTGTGTGTGTGTGTGTGTACGCGCTATGATGGGTTGTTCCTGCCTTATGACCCGTGTCACAGATTGGGCACTGCCTTTCCCGTGACCCTGACTGAAATAAGCAGATAAGAACACGAGTAATTGAAATAATACTCTTGTTTCCTTACTTTTATTGTATTATATGCTTCTTTTAGCTAAGTGTACCTGTGTAAATGTCAAAACAAAAGTATCTTATGAGACAAATAACCAAGTGACCAAGTCCAAACACAAACCCAGAAACTTACCTATTCGGAGTACCTGGAGTTCACTGAGACCCAACTTGGACACGATGAATAAAAGCACAAATAAGAGCCTGTTTCGTTTCTCCATGGCTCCGTGATCATAATGAATAATAAACTTCATGGTAAATGAAGGTGGAGTAAAGAAGCTGTACGGGTTTCTGTCAGATGCATGCAGCATTTCGCTTTCTCTCCATCACACCTGAAAGCAACAACAAGTCCAGCTCAGTCCAGGATGCACGACTAAAATAGTCTAACATGACACCGGTTTTCGTCCTGTTCGGTTTCCTCTGCTGTGTTTCGTCTAAATCCAGATTTACACTTTCGACCTAAAGGAAAACCCGGAGCGCTTCTGCTACAGCTCGTTTAGAGAGCGTTAACGTCCGCGTGCGCTCGCTCAAGAAAATGCCGACCAGAGAGAGACTGAACTGCTTTGACTCCACTATTTATGGAATCGACTCCAACTGATTTCAGGTGTGTGAAGAGTCAATTCCAGTAGTCGATTCACACACAATCTGGTTCTCTGATACCTACATTGTGAATTAATTTGTAGGTTAAATAAAAAAATGAGTCTGATGAGAAAATCTGCCTCCGATAACTTTTTTAATTCAACTGTATAAATTGCTATTACTGTTCTGTTACGGATCGGCGTCATTAAATTAGATATTAAAATACATATTGTGTTGTATGTCTTGTTCTACAAATGTGCACAGTTTAAAGTCTGCGTTCTGTGAAACAGGACTGATTAAGACGGGACCATAGTCACAGAGTATTTGAGGTATTTTGCACATAGGGTTTTATTTTAAACAACGATATGAATTAAAACACAACATGAAAACGTGGTGTATTACTGTACTGCACAATGCAGTAATTTATATCTTTGTATCTTTTATAAAACTCGAAGCACTTACTGAGAATGAAAATAAAGTCATTAGACTGATATACCACGTTTTTAATGCCTTTTATGACTGCAATTCTATTGGCTGTCAGCAGGTGTCATAAGGATTTGCTCATACTAGTTTTCAGTTATTCAGATGTGAATAACAGTATAAGAGAGATTGTTGTTCCTTATTATAATTTAAGACCTTTTATCTATTAAAGTGATGTTGATCAGGCGGGTGTTATTTATTCTATTATTAATTTTCACATCTTATTTTCCACTTCATTTTTTGTTTTTATGTTATTTCACATTAGAGTGCATAACAACAGTCGATTTCACATTATTTCCGTTTGTTGTTTACAAAAGTAAAATACAATAAATAGAATGAAAAGGAAAATCACTTCCACTGCTATTAGTATTAGTAAGAACTTTGCTTAATAAGATGTTGTACGCTTATACTGTACAGAAAGAAAGACTGAGAAGATGAAATTACCTGAAAAGGTGAAACGAAAAGGAGCAGGGGACCAGACCAAGGGTTCAAAGGATAACATAAGGAGCAATGGCAAGGTGGGGGGAGTTGGGGGAGGAAGGTCCTGGGGTGTTGTTATCCTAGACGGTCTCTGGCAGTCCAATGTGTCCCTGGCACTTGGGTCATTATGTCCCATGAATAAGCGTCTTACGAGTTGAGGGGGACTGTCTGGGGAACAGTTTGGTTGGTGCGACTGATGCGCAAAGGTGGCGGTGCGTAACCGGCCAGCACAGATGTCTTTGTGGAACCCCGGGCTGGTGCAGGGACAGGAGCTGGGGGCGGGACTGGCTCCAGATCGGGCCCAGGGGCTGGCTTGTGTGCAGTGTTGAGGGCTGGAGCAGGCACGGCCACCACCATTCTTAGTCTCACTAAACCAATTTTTATTGTGTGTATCAAATTCGCCCTGACAAACATCAAGGTAGGTCTCAGTCCAAACAGAAGCAAGCTTATAGTCTATGCAATGTCTGTGCAAAGTGAAATCGCACCCCAAAACAATGTAGATAAAACCCAAAGCTGGTAAAAAGCAATGCATATTGAAGAAAAAGATAAAAAATAACACTAGTGGTAAAATAGGCAGAAATAATAAAATACAATTAAAAGCTTAATATTTATGTATACAAAATGTGGCCCACTGGCAAAATAGTGACCTCCAGGGGCAGCTGGTAAGTCCGAAAGATAAGAGTATACTCCAGAGACACTTTGTCCTTTGTCCCACATAGTGTGGGGAGCAGACAGAGAGACGGACGAAATTGCAAATGAGTAGTGTTTATTTACAAAGGTGAGGTAGGGACAAACAGGCTAAAAACAGAGATATGCTACAGGAGAAGGAAACGGAGAACAAGGAGGGGAAAGGCAACAATACAGTACAATACATACAGTATACACTTATTAGAAATACCTGCACAACTAGTCATTTATGCAATTATCTAATCAAATAAACAATGGCTTGTCATGCAGTGCATAAATTCATAAAGCTATGAGCCACCAGCCTCAGGTAAGGTTCACATCAACCATCACTTCTGTCAGCCTAGAACAGAGACTGCAGTGTGACAGATGAACACTAAAGACAGTGAAAAGAACGAAGAAAAATGTAGCCTGGTCTGCAGAATCTTGTTTCCTACTGAGACACACAGATAGAAGGGTCAGAATGTTTTCAACAACAGCATGAATCCACAGACCTGTGCAAGATGATGTAATGGTGTAATGTGTTATCTTGCACATGCTGTTTCTAATAGAAGTGCCTTATGTACCAGTAATGTGGTTTGGGGTTTCTTTGTGTTTTGGAAGCTACTTTCTTGTACTTGGATCTTTAAAACAAATATGCCACAATATGGTTTATGTGGAGTAATTGGTGACTAAGCTAAAGAGATTTAGTTTAGAGGCAGAGCCTTGTTTTAGCCATGCCACTTCATTTAGGAGTAGGATGTGAGATTTGTCCTCATGGCCACATGGTGAGAAGTTAGATCCCATTTATTTGAAGGAAATGTGTGAAAAAACTTCTCACTGCTGTTCACATATTTCAATGAAAAAAACATTTAATGATGTTATTATTAATGATGTTTATTATTTACTACTAAAACACTCCAGCCGTGTAACTGGAAACAGCTGCACGCCGGTCCCAAGCCCGGATAAATGGGGAGGGGTGGAGAAAGCAATGGCAAACTACTCCACTATCATGCTGAAATACTTCATGGATCACATGGATGAAGGACAGAAATGTGTGGAGATCGATGATCCATCAAGTGACCGAGACTGCGACTGTACGGTTAATCCCATTTACTACTGTGTTACACACTGACAAATCAGGGGATATTTCATTAGGGAACATTTCATTTTGGAGAGAATTTTTTTTTTTTTTAAAGTATAAGATTACAAGCACGATGGCTCACAGTAAGAAGATCTCTGGTTCAATCCTAGGGTGGAGCGACCTGGGTCCTTTCTGTGTGGAGCCTGCATGTCCTCCCACAGTCCAGAGACATGGGTGTTAGGTTAATTGGTGTCTCTAAAGTGGCACTGACTGTGTGAATGTGAAAGGGTCGTTCCTGCCTTTTTTTTTGTTGCCGGGTGGGCACTGGTTGTCCCGCGAACCTGTGTGGATTAAGTGGAAGATAATGGATGGATATAACATTACATATACATATACATATACATATATAAATCTATATATTTTTTGTTCTCAATAGAACAATAAATATATAGATCCTTAAAGTAAATATCAGATCCTCACTTGTTACTTAACTACACATGAAAACCAGTTTAACTGACTTTATTAATAAATTCTGCACAGAGCCAAGCTAAATGTGTTTTTACTATGCACTGGAAAGATTTAATTAACATTTAATTAACTTTGCTGCAAGTTCTTTTTATTATTTCATATCAAACTTGATTTCTGAAGTAGTTCTATGCCCTCTAAATTTACAATTCAGTTGGGTTAATTTCATAAACTTAATTCCCAATTACATGACCTGGCAATCAATTCTAATTCAGTTTGACTCTTGTTTGACTCTTAAATTTTTTATTTTTTTGTATTTGAAAACCTGGTTCAATAAAATACATTTCAAATTTGACAAAATTATGCATATTTTGCTATTGTTTATAATTTAGTAAATACTTTAAAAGTATTTTTCCATTGAAGCAAAATCTTAGTTCTTTAATAATAAACAATTTAAATATTTATATGATTTATATCATTTATTTATTTTATATTCCTTTTTTTGTCTACATACAGATGAAGTACTTGCATAGTCTGCTAATGTCTTAATTTATAAAAGCAGTTCTCATTTTTTTTTTATTAATTGGGCTCAAACATGGGCTAAAACAATTATACCTTCCTGCATAGATAATCTCTATAATTAGCAAGGCATTAAAGTATATTCATAATATGTCTACATGGTGTACCATGGTGAGTCCTGCATCACAGAAAAAAATAGAAATTTTCCTTAAACTTTACAACAAGTCTATAACATAACTGTGTTAAAGTCTCATGGTCTGGAAGCAATTAATTCAGCAGCAGCTTCACTTTTACCCTTAACTTTTTCACTTTTACCCTTTAATTTTTCACTTTTACCCTTTAATTTTTCCTTTCACTTTAATTATTTCAATTCATTCTGCTCTCTGAATAATGCTGACACCCAAACCTCATATCTTCCTGTCTCAGGTTGTGGGTTGAGACACTCTCTTGTAAAATAAAAAAGCCATTTTCCAAGATTAACTGATAAAGTTAGACAGTAATATTGTACAGCAATGTGGTCTTGTGATCATAGGTACTGGCAGCACGCGTTTGTTTTCTAAATGTGTTCTAAATCTCACAACTTCTACAAAGGCAGCATAAAACTACAGTGCTAAATATGTAATCATAAGTCAAATAAATGACTGTGAATTTTGTATTTTAAAAATTGTTCTGCTAATAACGGATGTATAAGGTTCTGCATCAATCTTCTTTAGAAAACGAACAGACAGGTCACAAGGAATTTACGCCACATAAACGTTCAGTGTCACGTGGCGCCATCTGCTGCTTAAATAATTGTTTTGCAGTACAAATATTTCACAGCTTTCGTGACTTCTTGTGAACACAAAGATTCCTTAGGACTTGGGGTTGAAAAAATGGCTGGGCTTGCAACCTTAAGGTCTAGAAATCCTATGATGCCTTAAGGACGGTTCCTTATGGTGGACGGGCACAGTATAAAGAGCATCTCTGTCTCATGGTCTCGAAGATAATATAATAAGAGTTTATTTTATATCGATCCATTATCTCCCGCATGCCCACCCGGAATCTCTCGGCAAAAGGGCAGGGACAAATAAATCGTAGGGCACACACACAGTCACACAATTAACCTAACATGCATGTCTTTGGACTGTGGGAGGAAACCGGAGTAAACCTGTGCGGACAGGGAGAGGACATGCAGACACACAGAAAGGACTCAGACCACTCCACCCTGGGCCTGAACCCAGGAGCTTCTTGCTGTGAGGCAGAGGTGCTACCGACTGAGCAACCATGCTGCCCTAGAGTTGAGATGGTGTTTTACTGTATATAATATGTCCAATGTGGAGTTGGAATTGGAATTTTCAAACTTTTATCAAATGCAATATTATCTTCTACATTTATTTCCTTCATCAGCTTTCCTCCACTCATGCACAGCGGGTTGGTTGCTCGACCATAAAATCATCGTGATTGACTGCGCCACCAGAAAGCATAATGCAATAAGTCGCTGTTGCATGAAATCCTGGGACTTCACTTAAAAGTGTAACAATAGATTGTAAAAAATAATAACCAAAAATAAGTAATAAGAGATATCTGCGTGAGTCTCACGTTCAGTTTACAAGAGTATACTCCTTAATGTCAATGATATTGCCTAAAGTGAGCAACGTCTTTAAGCAGGATAATCTATTCTCCCCAATGCTAACATGTTCAGGAATGGTTTTAAAAACATGACAAAACATTCAAGGTGCTGACTTGGCCACCAAATTTACTAGATCTCAATCCAGTAAAAATGTACTGTATAGTCGATATAAGGATGTCCCATCTCCCGACTTACAGGACTTACAGGATGTGCTGCTAACATCTTGATGCCGCATGACACCTATTGTAAGTAAACAGTGAAATGAGGAAGAGTAAAACCCTGATGGACTCTAGGCCAGACGAAGGCTTGTGAGGTACACCAGCAGTGGACAAACTGTGCACAAACTTGAGCACACCCCTACGTGAACATGACCAATTAACCATTCTCCATCCAGTGACTCATTATTGTCACAAGATGTCAGGTGTGAATGGGGAGCAAGTGTGTTAAATCTGGTGTTATCTCTCTAATACTGGTCACTAGAAGTTCGATAATGGAAAGTACTCTCTGAAGATCTAAAAAAAATTGTTGCTCTACATAAAGATGGCCTAGGTTATTGAAAACTAGAAGATTGAAAACACAATAAAAGTGAGCTCCAGCATGGTGGCAGACCATACAGTGGATTAACAGGACTGATTCCACTCAGGACAGGCCTTACCATGGTCAACCAAAAAAGTTAAGTGCACATGCTCAGTGTCGTATCCAGAGGTTTGCTTTTGAAAAAAGACATAGGCGTGCTGCCAGCATTGCTGCAGATGTTAAAGGGGTGGGGGGTCAGCCTGTCAGTGCTCAGGCACTGCATTGCTGTCATCCCAGAAGGAAGGCTCTTCTAAAGAACGCCTGCAATCAGTTTGCTGAAGACAAGCAGACTAATGACATTGATTACTGGAACCATGCCCTGTGGTCTGATGAGACCAAGATAAACCAAGTTTTTTATTCAGATGGTCCCGGCAACCAAGAGAGAAGTACAAAGTGTGTCTTGCCTACAGTCAAGCATGGTTGTGGGAATGTCATGTGACAATGTGACATATTAAGGCAGAGCATGATCCCCTCCCTTCCGAAACTGGCCCGGAGGCAGTATTCCATCATGATAACGACCCCAGACACCTCCAAATCGACTACTGCCCTGCTAAAGAAACTAAGGGGTAAAGGTCCAGCATCACTCCAGACCTAAACCCTATTGAACATCTGTGGGGCCTTCTTAAACAGAAGGTAGAGGAGCGCTAGGTCTCTAACATCCATCAGCTCTGTGATGTTATCATGGAGGTGTGGAAGAGGATTCCAGTGGTAACCTGTGAAGCTCTAGCAAGCTCCATGCCCAGAGAAGTAAAGGCAGTGCTGGAAAATAATGGTGGTCACACAAAATATTGACACTTTGGGCACAATTTGTTCAATTTCACTGTGTGATGAGTAATTTTGAGGGCACAGCAAATTATAAGTTATAAACACTGTTGAAAAGAATTGCAGTCATGAAAGCAGAAACCAATATTTCTTTCATATTCGTTTTCAGTAAGTGTATCAAGCTGTATAAAAGATACAATAACAAGAATTACTGTATTGTACAGTACATTATTATATTGAATGTTTTCATTTCTTTCTCTAAATTTGGTAATAAATTGTGGTAATAAAGTAATAGTGCAGTGACCTCGTAATTGTGTTGGTTTTTATAACTTGTGTCTTGTATTGTAGAAAGTATGACTTTAAATGCATGGTCTTTAGAAGCCTGCTCTTCTAAAGTAATTTATCTGACATGTGGTTACACAATGTGAGCCAAGAGCCATCAGAGTATATGTGTACTTTGTGAATCGTTCAGTTTTCATTCCTCTCCTCCATTACACAAGTTAGAACGTTTGGACTAGAGACTGTTCTAACTTGGTTGATGTGATTAGAAACTTTGTTTGAGTGACTTGTGTGTGTGGATGGCTGGTATTTTTAACAGGCTGTGAATGGTGTTTCGCAAGTGTTCAATTCTATTGTAAGTTCTGATCCTTTGTTTGTCACCCTCTACCTGTATAGTCTCTCTAACCTATAACAATATAAACTGGTTTTCTCGCTGAGGCTCTGCTTCATTGGGCTGATCTTCCGTGTTAAGTAATACTGTAATACCATCTTAAATGTTAAGGCTTTCCCCTACACATAAAAGAACTTAAAAAACTAAAAAAATCATAGAAATGTATATATATATATATATATATATATATATACAGGGGTTAGACAATGAAACTGAAACACCTGGTTTTAGACAAAGGTTTGGC
>JAUZSU010122701.1:0-17949 GCA_034780255.1 Parotocinclus maculicauda
TTAGATTCCTGATTATTAAGAATGGATTGTGTTACTGATGTCTTAAAGCACTTTTGTAAGTCGCTCTGGATAAGGGCGTCTGTTAAATAATGTAAATGTAACATCCACCATCTCTGTGATGTCATCATAGAGGAGTGGAAGAGGATTCCAGTTTCAACCTGTGAAGCTCTAGTGAACTTCATGCCCAAGAGAGTTAATGCAGTGCTGGAAAAGAATGGCGACCAAACAAAAATACTGACACCTGGGCACAATTTGGCCATTTTCACTTGGGGGCAACTACTTTACATTGTATCAAAGTGTAATATCTTCCATGATAAGATGTAATGAAATACTAACAAGTGAGATACTGTAGATCAGATCAGGATATCAGAAAGATATTTTTTCTCTTTTTTGCCATTTATAGCAATTCCGCTTATATTGTTTAGTGAATTAAGTGTAGCTAAATTACCAGTTGTGTGGTCACATGCTTGTTAGCTCATATTTGAACTAGTGTTCTAAGTTTGTTATTTTGGTTTTTGTGTATATGACTTCATGTTACTTATTTGCAACACGCTGTAAATGGTGTTTGAATGTGTGTGTGCCTGTCCTGTTGTAAGTTGTACTCTAAGCTGTGCCCCAACTACCTGTATATTCTCTCTAACCTATAATTACACTGCTCAAAAAATAGGGGATATTTCATTTTGAAATATCTTCAGATTTTTTGTGAGCAGTATATACATTTAATTCACGTTCACTCATCGAATCTGTTTCATCTGGCTGATGTTCCATCTTGTTGTACTACTTTGTGTCAGTACACTTGGCAAATTTGGCATTTTTGGTACATTTTCTGTCAAACAAACCTATCAGCTCAATTGTAATATCCTCCAAGTGTTACAACTGCCCTATACACAGGGTTGTAACAGTACATTACTACATTTTCTGTAATTTTTGTTAATGTCCATAAATTAAAAATTTACAGGCTTTAAGGATGCTCTGTAAATGGTAGCGTTCCACTCGTTTTCAGTCGAATCTCTGATGCGTTCATGCATTATTTGCACACAGTGTTCTTGTGAAAATACAGTTATATTCTTTATATTGCATTTACATTACAGTATCCTAAAGACCATTCTTATGGTCATGGACTATGGTTAAGTGGCGCATACATAAGTTTGTTAATAGAAACATTTTGGAAATGTCAAAGGCATATTAGCTTAACTGATTTTTTTTCAATTGTGAATAGATAAGCATTGCCACATCCAGCCATATAACACTTAAATTATGATATTGTTAAATAACTGCTAACTGGCTACAGAAGTGATGGTAATATTACCTTTTATTTACTATTTATTTCTCTGTCTGTGTGTCTGTTTGTGTGTGTGTGCGTGCATGCTTGCGTGCTCAAGGGACCATCCATCAGTCATAAAGAGGCGCTTCACTAGTGTGTTGATTGTGTCAGGCCTGTCTCCACTGTTTGTGTGGGCATGGAGGGAGTTTACGGGCATTCAGGTGAGATCTCACACTGATTTTACTTTCAGAGCCCAAACTTCTGCCTTGACAGCACATATTTTCAATCTGCAGAATCGTATTAATGTTTTTAGAATGTACACATGGTCTTTGGGAATGTTCATGTGCTACTAGATTCTAACAATTATTTGATTTTATTTAACATAATCAACCTAATAATAATGTTTGTTGTTAAAATCCAGATGTCTCTTATATACATGTAATATGCAGTCATTTAATTGGTGTAAATACCTTGTTTATGATTACACTGTTCATTTTATCATACACACCTACCACATTGATTTCCATCTGTTGTTTGCACAATTATATAAACCACTACAAAAAGACAGGAAGGGTAGACTACATGCATGCAGCATACTAGCACCACAAATCAAGATAACATTTTACCTAAAAGTGCATGACTAAAGTTAAACATGTGTGAAAAAACTGTCAGGAGACAAAATACAGACACCACAGGCCTCTTGTTAGATATAATTGCTAGACGTTTGTCATTCCCACTTACATGGAGGAGGCACACTATGTGTTTCTGTTAAAGACCGGTAAATAACTCACCACTATGTTTGTGAAAGGTTATGACAAACTTCAGGAGTCAACTTTATATGAAGATGCTAACACAAAAAAACATTTAGCAAATTGAATCATTCTGCAAAAAAGTGTCATAACACCTTTAGACTGCTAAATAATCATCTCATTATCTGCATAATACCCCTCACTATTATTTTATATATAGTCCACCATACTACAGCAACACTTCCAGGCATTTATGGGTGTAATTGCAGACAGAGAAAGTCAAGCATTCAGCTATATCTCAAGATGCTTGTTTGGAATATTCAGACTCAACATCAGCGTTGGCTTTTTTCCTTCCAAACCTTTTAAAATGAATGAATGCGTGAATGTGGTGCCTGATGGTAGTTTTTGAGAAGTGGTGACCCCAAGGGGCTATGTTTTACTGTTATCTACAAAAGTGATCCTTGGAGATTTCACTGAGAGTGAGATCAAAATAAAGTTGGCTCTTCTTCCAAGCAAGTGTATTACAGTTCCAGTTTATTGGAACATTTGAATTATTGCCTTAACTGGAGATATGGGTATATTCAGGTGCATAGCTATTTTTATAGTTGTTTCCAAACTTATGAAGGTCAACACATTTTTGTCTTGAGATTAAATGTTTATATACCCTAATGAAACAAGAAGACATGGCTTACAATCTCCCAGACATTCTGCACGCTGATGAACTTAAAGCTAAACTACAGCTTAATAACTGTAAAAGCTTCACTTACAGTTTCTAGTGGTGTCACTAACTGTTAAAATACTACGTGATGCATTTTTGTACTTCTGCTTGATTTAAGGTTGTATTTTCTTCTAATGTTTTCAGTGTGATATTGAGTTTTACCACGTGTGCCAGCAATTGTGAAGGAGGAATTGAGCCTGTTACAGCCAAAATTTTTATTTATAATTTTTATATTTAATACTAGCAACAGGGAGCCAGTGGAGTGACCTCAGCATTCTGAATATTTTTCAGTGGAGATATTGAATATGAAAAACCATCATCAAGGGGAGAGCTTGAAACCTGTAACTGACAACAGGTTATATGAGAGACTCTGTAATTTCAGTATAAGTAAAATGTTGTCTGTTCAGACTCTGTGGAGACGAAAACTGGCAGATCTGGTAGATGGCATAATGCACAGAGACATTTATTCAGAAGGCTGTGTGGTCTGGAAACCCTATGCTGGAAACCCTATGGTGAATCTGTGGTCCAGTTGAGGGAGGTTTTGTGTCAATGTAGATCTTCTATGTCCAGATTGTTCAAGAGGTAGGGCACCATAAATAAAGAAGGGTCTGATCGACAGTCATATATCTTCTGTGTGTTGTGGGAAGTGGATGAATTCATCTGCATATTTGTGGACAGAATCCATTCAATATAATCACTGAACCTAGTAAATTAGTGCATTGAGAGAACAGGAATTGACCAGGAATTTCTGTGTTGAATCTGCAAGACTGAGACTTAAACTTCTATAGCCAATGTAGAATTAGTGATGTGAATTAGTCAGTGATGTGATGATCAGTGTTTAAGTATTGTATAGCTCTGCTGCCACAAGAGGAGCAGATCAAATGGATCAATTGGAAAGTTGTTTGTTTTTTATCAGCGTCACCACTTCTTCCTCAGTGAGTGAGTAGTGATATTAAAAACCATGTCATGTGCATAGACTTGAGCCACATTGGCTGGATGACTGAAGGATCCATTGTGGGAGTTGTAGGAGGAGAGTTGAGTAAGGAAGAGATGCTAAAAAAATTGAAAGTGAAGTGGGGTGAGAAAACCTTATTAATAAAGAGAGTCCATAGCTTTGATGTAATTACTTTGAACATTTGAGGAGATAAAACAATGTTGCAGCATGGAATAGAATACAAACGAAGGAAGGGATATCGACATCAGGGAGAAAGGAAAAATGAAAGATCCAGTTAGATGAAATAAGCAAACCTGTTCCTTAGATTTTAAGAAATGTTTTAGATGTTATGGGAGAATGAAAATGAGAATGCCAAACTCAATCCATGGATCAGGAACCCATAATTCATGGCAACATTAGGGTTGTTGGTTTTTTCTAACTGATAAAACGGACAGTTAAGAAGGTACTTTTATCTGCTAAGTGTGTAACACATCGCTTTGTGAAAATGAAATAATTTACTGGCCTTGCGTCTAAAATGTCTATTGTCTACCATGTAGCCGTCTCCACCTTTACTAGCACTCATGGGAATCCGGTTTGAGGGCTTCATTTCTGCAATCATACTCCCTCTGCTACTTACAATGGTAAGGACATGAAAATTTGTTGTGAAATATGTTTAAATAAACATTACGGTGAATATTCAAACAGCTAAATTAGATGTAAAGTATCCTAAGTATGCAGGCCTTTTATAAGTACAGCTTGAATGTGTGTTGGATCTTTATCAAATAAATGCTGGGACTGCAAATGCATGTCTGTAGACATGATGTACCATATATTAGTTAGTTTATGCTGCCACCACTGTGCTTCACTGTAGGGATGGTGGTGGATAGGTGATGAACAGTGTCTGGTGTCCTCCTAACTTGACAATTAGAATTGACGTCAAACTGTTCAACCTTGTTTACATCAGACCAGATAATCTTGTTTCTCACAGTCTGAGAATCATTTAGGTGTTTCTAAGTAAACTCCAGGTGTCGTATGAATTTTACTTGGGAGAGGCAATGACTACACCCGTAACATGAAGGACCTGTTTCTGTTTTATTACAATCTATTGTCCACTGTAAACGCAGATACAGCTTTATAGTGCAGTTGGCTCATATTGGCCGATGGTATCAACATGCCGATTTATCGTTTGATTAAAATAATTGTTGTCAGAAATCCTGCTGATGTAACAGACGTTGATGAGTATAGTAATATCAGTTGTCATGTAACCATCCCAAACAAAACACTGTTCCATGTTAGTTTCTAAATATGTTTGGATTATATAATAACTGATCCTATACAATAATCTTGTACTTCATTGCTACAATTTAGAAATATTGATGTGACCAGTGTTTTGGCGATTAATAGGTATTGCACTGGTTTCATCTATTTGATCTTTGATATTACTTTGATGTTACAAATATTTTGAATGAACGTATAATAGTACACTCTATGTAAAACAGTGAAAGACAGAGTTTGAGTTAAATGCATGTTTTGTTCCCAGGTACTATTTTTGGGCCCCCTCATCCAGCTGGCTATGGACTGCCCATGGGGTTTCATCGATGGCATCAAAGTTGCTGTTGGTGAGGAACACAACCCTTAAATTACCTGATGTGTCTGTCTTATTGTCTGTTTAGGTGCTCCTTTTATTACAACGATTTAGGTTAGTACAATATTTCAACTTTATGGTGGGAATCCGATCATGCACATAAATAATCATTCAGCAGAAACCGTACACTTGATTGCAAATTTTAGAATACAGACAAGTGTTATGCATTATGATACTCTTCCACAGATGCTGGATATCCGGGCATCAGCCAGCTGGCAGAGCAGAGCAGCAGCAAAATCACATTAGAATGACATTAGAAATTCAACGCTGTATTATAAAATAAGCTTTGTGTGTTAATGCTTTTGCTCAGCTGTAGGTTAATATTAGCGTTTTAAGAATATTTAAGGTAGGCTAGGCTATAAATTCTACACTGTACATTAAACTACTCGGTTTGCAGTATAATAACAAAAAAACGCTTATCACAACCTTTATGTCCAGGGATTTGTATCTGTATTCACTCGTTCAGAACCAGAGCTTTCACGTTATGTTGCGCACTTTGAAGCCACAGCATCTGATCTTGATAGGTTTATGAAAAGGCTTTTAATAACTAATGTCTGACGCCCTCTCACATCTAAAGACAATGCACAGAAAGTTTAGTTACTGTCTATGAGTTTACAAAGACTAATCTTGTATGGTTGTTGTTTGCAGGACTCCCACTAGATTTCTGTCGAGTTTTTTTACTTTTGAAAACACACACCTATAATAATAATAATAATAATAATAATAACAAGAACCAGTAAATAAATAACAAAATAGCCACCCACATAGACAGTAAAATAAACAAAGTGACTACTTGGGTACTATAATGGTATCTCAATATCAAATGGAAACATTTCCAGTGTGAGCCCAAAACCATTTAGAAAGAAATGTAACACGGTAAAATGAAGTGCTTCCATTATCGGATCAGACACCTGTAGGTCTGTAGGTAGCTGTAAAAATCTTCTTTACCTGTGTTGTTTCTGGAGAGAGCTAACCTATTGGTTATCCACAGTGTTCGTGTGACAATTTGTGTAAGCCTAGACATATGACAATATTAAACATGTTTTTTTATCATAATTCTTTAGGACTCTCATTATTGCCGACATTGGAAATTTGTCTGACTTAATAATCACTTGAAAAATTGTTTGCTGTAAACAACAACAAAAATTAAACAAAAAGTATTTATCCAATGGGATTAAAGTCTAGTCGGCTTATGAGAGAGTCCTAGTGGACAATATATTTAATCGGATATTGTCAGGTCAGATGTTACGTATTGCATAATAGTCTTCTATACGCATGTAATATTTAGTATACAGTGGAACCTCGTTTTTCATCAATAAAAATGACCTATAACTGAAGCCATATTTCCCCATAAGAAATAATGTAAATCCAATCAATGCGTTCCAGACACAAAATATTAACAAAAAATACATTTTATAAAGAATCACTAGTTTTAAAAAAACAGAATTTA
The DNA here is from genome assembly GCA_034780255.1 of Parotocinclus maculicauda. Classification (NCBI taxonomy): domain Eukaryota; kingdom Metazoa; phylum Chordata; class Actinopteri; order Siluriformes; family Loricariidae; genus Parotocinclus; species Parotocinclus maculicauda. Next base: position 6,761 of record JAUZSU010122701.1, read on the forward strand.
GATTAAAACAGAATTTGTATTTAGCACTTACACTCAATAAACAATCCACAAAAACACTGTAAAAACAATGGAAACGTTTGGGATAAATGCACAGGGTGATGCTCACTTAACTAGAAACAAAGCCAGATTGAATGACGGTGATGGATGTGGTGTAAAGCTTGGAGTCGTCCCCTCTTTAGGTTTCCACTCTAACCCAGACAGCAGTGAGCTTTGGCAGGCGAAATATAAGCATGTGGAACAGCTGGGACTCGTACTCACGTTGGCAGATACTTCACTGCTTAGTTTATTTACTACAACGACCATAATAAACTCTTATAGCCTAAGACACAAAGCTCGGAGGCATTACTTAATAGAAATAAAAAGTATAAATTAAGTAAATGAACTGCATCAGGTAATATTAGCTTGTCTAGTTCAGCACATCGCTATCTTCTACTACACAGTTGTGCACTTTGTTTGTGGTCTCTTAAAGAGACAGTACTCGTATTACTTCCCGTTACAGTGGATGAGTGGCAAACGCGTGTGTGGCGTCATTGTGCAATAGCAAGGGCAATAGATAACTGAGGTTTCACTTGATTAGTATTTGTATAATGTATGATACTGTATGTTTGGACAACAACATTACACAACTCACTGTTTTATGTGATGCCTATATGCCTGAACTATATTCCAATATCATATACTGAATAAAATAAAATAAGCTGTCAGATGTCAGCACTGCTCAAGATGAGTCTTTCATCTTTGTTACAGATCCTAACTTCTGGATGCTGTGTATGAGTGACATGCGCTGGCTGAGGAATCAGGTCGTGGCACCTCTAACAGAGGAGCTGGTGTTTCGTGCTTGTATGTTGCCCATGCTGGTGCCCTGTGCTGGACCCTCCACAGCTATCTTCACGTGTCCACTCTTCTTTGGTGTGGGTTAGTATAAGACTGCAAACAAAAACGTTTTCCAAGGTTTGATAGAGTTAAGTTGTTTAGCCTGACTGTGTGTTTGTGTGTGACTGCAGCACATTTTCACCATGTGATTGAGCTGCTACGCTTTAGGCAGGGTACCATCTCGGGGATTTTTCTGTCTGCAGGTAAGGATTGTTTTGAGTAAAGAATCTGTCTGTGTTAGGTGCAGTTAAAATGAATAATATGTCTCATTCCTGTTATTTATGTCGCAGTGTTCCAGTTCTCATACACAGCAGTATTTGGAGCTTATACTGCATTTATATTCCTCAGAACTGGTGAGTCTGGATTCTGTATCTATATTCTCCTGAGACCTGGTAATTCATTTTGGGTCTGATACCTTTAAGTCAAATACCATTTGTGCAATCTGTTTAAGTTGTACTGCAATTTGAAGAGAACATCCTGTGCTTTCTAAAAATGCCACACTTGTGAAGGTGTGGATAACTGAGTCCATGGGCTTTCTATTCGAAATGGTGGGCCTCACATCTTCCACATTTTATGCCCACAAGGGAGACAAGTGATCAATTGTCTGGTATATTATGCAAATTATTTCTATATTAAAATATTTCTCCATTACTTGTCTTCAATTTAGTATGCATGAATGTACAGTAAAACCTTTAAAATCACAGCTTGTATTTACTGTTTTTTGTAGTGGACATCAGGAATGCCTTTGGAATGCCAAATTTTACTCAGTTTCCATACTTCGGGAAGCAGAATTCTGACTGAGCCAGAAAGGATCCATATGGATCAGAGGCTATATGTAAACGAGAGCTATGACTCCGAGCTAAGGTGCTAGTGCTTATTGGTATTAATTTTAACAAGCTGAAAACCGTCTTTGGCATATCTATGCACAAGGCATGCTTGGAAATCCTAGGATCTGGTTCTTCTGGGCGATGAAGTGCAGGTCCCAGTTCTAGCCAATTTAATTAGTCAAGAAAGATTCTTCAAGATTGGGCAGATTGGGCCCGTTTCCACTACAAGGGAAAATTGCTGTAACATTGCTGTAACAAACTTTACAAAACACTAAATATAAAAACCTTTTTTTATTTTTGGTCTCAGGAGGATATGATACATTTTGGGTTTTAAAACCCCTTCTTCTAGTAAATTGATTAGGGTCAAAAGGGGAAAATTGTTTATTCAGAAACTGAAGAATCTTGGGCAATCCCAAAATATACTCTCACCAATCATTTTATTTAGTACACTTCCTTGTTTCCACATGTATTTTGTCAGTTCCACTTACCATATAGATACTTTTTCTAGTTCTACAATTACAGACTGTCGTCCATCTGTTTCGCTACATACTTCCCCTATGTAATTCCCTAATAATGATCAGGATTAGCACAGATCAGGTACTATTTTTTTGATGGATTGTTCGCCAGCAGTGCTGGAGATTTCTCACACATTTCTGTGTTATTGTTGGACTGAAAACAATATATCAGCCAAAATATCTAGCTACCAGCATCCCATAGTCAACATCATGTGATGCAGGATTAGAGGATGACTACACAAACTGTGCAACAACAGATGAACTACTCTCTCTAAATTAACATCTACAAAACAGTAGATGTTTAATAGAGTGTAAAGTGAGTGAAAACAGTTTAAAAACACCAGCAGCACTGCTGAATCTGATCCACAGCATGACAAACATTAACGCATCACCACCACATCAGTGTCACTGCAGTGTGGAGAATGATCCACCACCCAAACAGTCTCTGATCTGTTCTGGTCTTGTGGGGGTCCTGACCATTAGAGAGCAGAGTAAGGGGGACAAACAACTTATGAAACATAAGTACATTCTGTACTTGTAGAACTACAAACTGCACCTATGGAGGTGTGTCTAATAAAGTGGTCAGTGAATCTATGTGCTAGTGTGGCAAGTAAGGGCTTGGCTGTCTAGATTTGGTCTTGGCACGTGTGCTGTAGTTTTATATAAACCTTTGCCTGACACATATTAACTAATAATTAACTTTATTATTACTGAACATCTAATTCCAGGTGTATGCAATTTGAATGATGGTGTGAAGGATCTCTACATATATTTGGTGTTATACATGCTATTTTATTACCATTTTGCGCTTTCACAGGCCACTTGGTAGGACCAGTGATGTGTCACTCCTTCTGTAACTACATGGGGTTCCCTGCTGTGAGTTCAGCCCTGGAACATCCACAGCGCTTCACCGTTCTGTCTTTCTATGTGCTGGGAGTGCTGCTCTTCCTCCTCCTACTGTTCCCCATGACAGACCCACTCTTCTATGGCTGGCCCACACCCATTTGCATGCTCGCCTCCACACTCGACTCTCTCTGCTCCTGATTTTTGCCCTGACACTACTCTTCTTCAGCAGCCGTGCTTTATCACCAGTGTCACAGGATCTGCTCTGTAGTGGATTTAATGGAGGTTCTGATAGCCCAGTGAAGAACAGGTATGGCAGCTGTTCCTGATGGTCTGGTGGACAAGACCATCAGAGTTTCACAAATTAAGTCGATTGAAGTTTGTGGGCGAGTTTAAGGCGAGTTCGAAGAAGACAGGTATCTCTACATTGCTGCATGTTCATGGTTCTATAACAATACATATGGATGCGGGTTAGTTTGGGTAGAGTGTTCAATTATTTTACTGTGCCACTAAAAAGGGTATAGACTGTATGCACTGTAATGTTGATTCACTGCAGGAGCTGGGGAGCAGTTACTGGTGTTTTGCATTTTGTTAGCTCGAAGTAATTCATAAGCTATGATATCAGGCACTAGTACTTGAAGAACGACGTTCAGGTTCACCCAGAGGTTCATTGAAATTTACTTTACTTCATATTTATTTGTAATCAACAGGGCTTTGTCCATTTGCACTTAATGACTCATCAGACTGGACTTTTCGTATACAATTAAAATTAAGTTTAGATTTAAATTGAAGTAATTTACAATTGAGTAGAGCCTTCAGTTTAATCTGTAAAAAGCTAGAGTGGTTGCAGAGTGCAAAATGCCAAGCTGGTGCCATGCAACATCTGGGGATCCAGGGAGTCTGTCCAGTTGTCTGCATGAGTACTCCCATTAGGTGAATTGAAAATAATAGTAGCTACAAATGCCCTTAAGAGACTATGCCCTGTGATTCACAGGCACACAGTTCAGGGTACGGTTTCACCTTGCATCCAGTGTTTCAGGGATAGGCTAGGACCTACTGCGTCCCTGGTCAATTGGTTATTGAAGCTAAATAAATGAAGCGCAATCAGGTGTAGCTGCTGCTTGGTTGAAACAAAACCTTGGTCCATACCAGCTCTTTGTAGATAAGAATGAAGAAGCCTGGAGCAGTAGCCATAGTCCTATGGCTAGATATACATGTAGCTGACCTCATACCAGAGAGCTCAAGGCACTTTGTACCATTACATATCACTGCACAATGTTAAGCTGTGCTATAGGTAAAAGCTACATTTGTTTAGTTTTGCCTTGCGTCGGATAGATTCATAATATTTAACATACCTTTTATAGAGGATTTTTTTATCATCTGTATTCTTGTTGACACCTTGAGACCAGTGAAATCTACTTTATGCTCAGCCTGACCAACTGCTTGTTCATGCTTTACATAGGAAATAAGTGTGTTTTATTGCTGTGGAGTCAGCCTTGAATATTTTACACTAGGATTTGAGACTGAAATAATTTATCATAGTGTAGTTACCCAGAAGTCGAATGCACTTTTGGTACCTGAAATGTTTCAGTGCTCCATTCCATATAACATGGTATGGGAACCCAAAAAGAAATGTCAAACACTGATCGTTTTACTGTCCATCCTATTCCTAGTCTTGCAGCTTGGATGCATATATTTTTTTTTCTCTTTTTGTGCATGGCTGAATGCTCATGTAACCCCTTATCATGAAATGTGACCACTACTCTGCACCCTGCTGTACTGCTGATCTGTGGCTTTTGGAACCGTAATTGTTCTATTGCAGAAACGCATTCTGTAGCTCAGCAGATTGGCAAAGCACATTATTTCTGTATTTATGCTAGTACTGTTTTTTTTTCCCCACAACTGAAATCAAAAGCTCTTGTCTCTCCACAAAGTGTAAACTGTAAAACCTTGGACAATGTATTTTCTTTAATTCAGCAGAACATTTTCTTAAAAGATTACATTTTGGATAGCACTGTCTGTTGCTTCAGGATATAGATCAATAAATAGCTCACGCTTACTGACATAAATATGGCAAACTCCAACGGGTGCTATAAATATTCAGCTTATGTTAATTATGCTGTGACATAGTTTATGTGAGATCATTTAACACAGAATTCTAGCAATAACTATAGACGTGACCAACTCAGGGAATGCAATGCTTTTTAAGGTATAACCTTCATTAGCTAAAACTGGCTTGTTTTAATCGTGCCATAGTTGATGTGATCGAGTAGGTCTTAATCTTTAGGAGCTGACATGTTTACATATTGAGACGTTTGCTTGCAAAAGCTGCTCTGCGTAATGCTGCTGTTTGTATTTCTATAGAGCCATCAGTTGTTCATCACCTCCTTGTCTGTAGATACGAAACTGTAATTTCCAACCGTTTCTGAAACATGGTTCTATCATAAGGACTAACTATTATAGTAATAATTGACACGCCATGCTGGAAAACCTGGAGAACTGTAAGGAAGAATAGCATTCCTATTCCAACATTTTGGTCCTTTCTTTCAATGAAAGTAGGGAAAGGATTTAGCAAGCAACATGTCGCACCATGATTGATTACCTGTGGAACTGTTTTTTTTTTTTTATTAAGATTTTGGCAGAACCATCAGCTTTCAATGGAGTCCGAAACCCCACTGTTCTAGAAATTTGGCTTTACCTTATACTGACCTAAGAAACATGTTTTCCCTTCCATATGTGTAACAATAACCTCTTTGTTTTCATTGATTCCCACTGCTCCCTTACTCTCCCTTTAAAATTATTTGTAAGCATTTTCTTTTGCAGCTTTGAACCTCTTTGATCCAAAGCATACACCCTGTGTATGGATATGAGGAGCAATAGACATTTAGAATCTTTAAAATGTCTTCTTTATACTGTTTCATTAAACCAGTATGCAGGCTATGGGAGGGAAAACATGGCTATACAGATAGTGTTTTATAACCTGACTTGCTGTAATTATATTTGAGATATTTTTATTGGAGACTATATTTTATAATTAAATGTATTTTGTTGATACATGAACATATCTTGTACATGCATGCTGATTTTGACAAAAGTCAAGTGCAATGCAGCTTACAAATATTTTCTGACAATCTTTTTGAGGTATTTCAAATCACTCAGCAAAACCTGTAGTAAATAAAATCAATTTTACAGAAACCTTGCTGCATATTTGAATTGATTTGTCTTAACGTTGCTGCGCCTCATTGTCCAACATGCACTTTTGAAATTATACCGCTAGAGGAGGATGTTGTGCTTTTGTTTCGATGGATGAACACGTGCTGCCAGGGTGAATTACTTTACTTTGCTATTTTTTTTATCATGTTTTTAGAAACAAACACAGCTCTATGTATGTACCTTTATAAAATTAATTTCTGAATTATGTATCACTTATTGCTGCAACAAATAACTATTTTGATATTGATTGGGGATAGGATTAACCGTACAGTCGCAGCTGACTCTCAGTCACTTGATGGATCATCGATCTCCACACATTTCTGTCCTTCATCAACGTAATCCATGAAATATTTCGGCAGGTTAGTGGAGTAGTTTGCCATTGCTTTCTCCACCCCTTCCCATTTATCGGCTTGCAGCTGTTTCCAGTTACACAGCTGGAGTGTTTTGCATACGCAAGTCAATGACAATTTGGAGACGCCATTTAACCTAACGCGCATGTCTTTGGACTGTAGGAGGAAACCGGAGTACCTGGAGTAAACCCACGCAGACACTGGGAGGACCCAAGCCACTCCACCTTGGGATTGAACCCGGGACCTTCTTGTTGTGAGGCAGGCGGTGCTACCCCCGAGCCCTTGATATTGATTATTAAGATCAATAATCTATTATTCTGATTAGGAATTGCTCAATTACCAAATAAGCCTCATGTAATTAGCTTTTACATTTAGCTTGCGGTTGCTTTATATATTTAACTAGCACTGAAGACAATAAAAATGGAGATAAAGAAAAAAACACTGTTTTAATTAAATTTCCTGCTTATACAAAAGATAAATACAACTCTTAAATATATAATAAACACCAATGATGTGCAAAGTGTCAGCCATACATTTGAAAGAAACCAAATCATTAAATCGGTATGTTTAGCCAGAAGTGTGAGGTACATTTAAATTTGGAGAACATTGGTGATTTTTGCAAATGTGTCCTCTATGAACAACTGAATTTGAATGATTTTGTGTAAACCTACCATTTTAATTTTAACTCTTCAATATTTAAATATGAAATATCCCATAATTAAATATCCCCTCATTTTTGTGAGCAAAACCTATTTTGAACCTGTGGCCCCGATGTTAAGAATGCAGTGTTTAATTCTTTAGACATTATTTGGACTAACAGGCTTATTGTGAATAATAATTACTGCATCTCCATTCCAACTCCATTAACAATGCAGGAAAACATGCATTTTGAAATAGAAATGTCACAGCAAATACCATGACGTAGGATAAATTTTAACATAAATTTTTGTCACACTAGCTCGCTAATGAATCGTCTTCACTGAGTGAGCAAGGTGGAGGATGTGCTGCCATGCCAACTAAGGTCGGCTTTACAAATATTGTAGTACATTTGCCAACCTTTATTTTGTTTTTTAGTGTGAAATGTTCCCACACTTGTGGATCTTTTTCTTGAGGATGCATTCACACATTTGCAACCGTTAAGAGCTAATGTAAAACATTCCTAGTTCAGAGAAACACACATGATGATTACCAACTACTTGACTAATTTATTGATAAATACAGACATGTATGCAAACAAATGCAAGAACAGAGAATGGCAAATATCCTAAATAACATAAATGACAATTATGCTAAAAATATAACAGTAATGATAAACAAAAAGGTTGCAATATGTGAAAGACAAGGGTGCCATTTGTCATTTTTAATGAATGTAACATGTCTGAAAGCCAAACTGAAATTAGAGGGGGTTTGGAAGACTTCCACAAACGAAGGATGCAGCATCTCGCCATTAGTGAAGTAAAAAAAAAAAAAAAACCTCATACTCTTGACTATTTAATGAGTTGGCATCTATACTGGTCACACAAATTAGGGGATATTTTAAACTGAATTGTCCCACAATGACCTATCCCTTAATTGTTGTGAGCATTGTAATTTGATGATCGATTTTAGTTGACCGAGTCCATTAACTGTTGCACCTTTACTACTAATTGAGCAATTTACTAAGAACCCAGCACACCAACACACCAATTCAATTTTGGCCAGCCGCTTCACGCGACGTTCCCATCAACCATCAGAATGGAGAGAAATTAGATCTCTGGTATTTTGACCATGATGTGATTGTTACTGTCAGATGGGCTGGTTTGAGTATTTCTATATATGTTGATCTCCTGGTATTTTCACATATAACAATGTTCTCCCAGTGAGTGGAAATTGTGTGGACAGAAACGCCTTTTAATGGCAGAAGTCAAAGAAGAATGGCCATCCTGCTTTGAGCTGATAAAAAGGTTTGGTAACTCCTAATCTACTCCTAATCTAACCACTCAAATGTGGGGAGCATAAATGCACCATAAATTGCTCATGTCAAATTAAAACAAATAGGACGCAGCATCAGAACACCATATCGCTTCAGAACCATATCACTTCCACATTGGTTTGACTATTGTAGAGGGTGCAGGGGGCATGGGTTTACCAAAACAGTCAGTCAATGGACATTCAATAGCTGGAACAATGTAGCCTGATGAATCTCAGATTCTGCTGAAGCACAATTTGGTGACAATAACATGAATACCTGGATGCAGCATGCATTGTGTCCGCAATAGAGACATCTGCAGGTAACACAATGGTGGATGGAATGGTTTCTTGGCTCACTGTGGGCTTAAATACCTTTCCTTTTACAAATAACTGTTTGAATGCTATATCCTATCTGAGTGTTATTACTGACCATGTGAATCTCTTCATGGCCACAATTTACCCATTTTCAATACGCATTGTTTCTTTAGGCAATTCAACTTCATCATTTATATATTTTAATTTTTTGTCACTTTCTCTTTATATATGTCTTTATATTTTTATTGGATGTTGCTGTGTGATTGTTACTTAGTGCATGTGACTGTGCAAATTTTGTTGTATTTAACATACAATGACCATACAACATTAATTAATTAATTTATTTATTTATTCATTCATTCATTCATTCATTGTAATGGCTATGTCCAGCATGAAAATGCATCATGTAACAAACATATGTTTTCTCAGTGAGCAGAATCTATGTATGTTTCAAAATATTATTCATACTTTGTTCTGAATGCCGTTTCCTTTTCTAACTTATTTCCTGCTAAGCTGGAACAGAATTTGATTTGCACTGTCAAAGTTAGACACTTTAGTCTCTCTCATGAACCGATTTAGGTTTCTCTTGCAAGCTCAGATAATTCCCTTTATTGTGAATTGGGTTGGACAATGGGCGTGCGACCCTGAAAGCTTGACTCTTACGCCAAAAGTAGAACTCTTGCCAACCTTTTAGTCTCAGCCCGTAGGAAAACCATTACATCCTTAGCTGTCTGCAAATATTTCAGTCATGAGTGCACATTTTTGCCTTTAAATTTGGCTGTTCATTTGCAATATCAGTCAAATGTCAGTATCTTTTTGCGAAAAGCTGCTCATGATTACTTTTGAGTAACAAGAGGTACCAGACTGAAACACTCCTTCTTGTTCTGCTGTCATTCACTCCCACTGCAATCAATCTTTTACTGCACACTATATGACCTCAAGTATGCAGACACACTCACTGTTAACACGGTCATAGTATAAAGCACGCATGCATGGAATCACCATAGAAAAAAGTACAGGGTTGTGCTGAACACCCCAGTCACTCTCAAAATGGAACTTTCATAGGTTTACACCTCTTACAACAAATTCCATTAAACATTGTGTGCAAACTTTAAAGGGGAGAATGACTGCATTACACTGAAAACTGGCTTTAGCTCTATCAGATACCTTTGAGATTTGGCTTACCAACAGTTAAAGCATAATGGAAGGAGAAGTACATGAAGCTGTATGATGAACCTCTATTTCAGAAGCTGCCTGAGGCTGAGATCTATCTTAATCACCAGAAAAGCAATCAATTACATCCTCTGTGTGCTAGCAGCCATAGGGTTTAATACATGGGAAGATGCTGCATCTGTCTTAGCAACAGTTTTTAATGAAAATATAAGCCACCACTGCATGTAAATGCTATATATTTGCTTTGTCAGTGTGAGCGAGACTTCAAAGCCTCGCTGTTATTTATAGCCAATACTCACTATTTGTTTGTTTGTTTGTTTATTTGGCTTCTTTAACGTCGCTATCAGCATCAGTGGCCATCTCAGTAACACACACAATGTTATATCCATACACATGTTCATCTCAAGACTAGTTACATACACACACAAGTCAATGCCAATTTAGAATAATCAATTAACCTAACACGCATGTCTTTGGACTGTGTGAGGAAACCGGAGTACCCGGTGTAAACCCACGCAGACACAGGGGAACCCAGGCCTCTCCACCCTAGGATTGAACCCAGGGCCTTCTTGTTGTGAGGCAACAGTGATACCCACCGAGCCACCGTGCTACCCCCAATACTCGCTATTAAACGGACACTGAGATTTCTAATTACAGTCGATTCCAGTTGATGGGACCACATCGGGACGCGATGGTTTTGGTCCTACTAACCGGCTGGTCCGATTTAATGAACATGCCCTTTGTTACAAGACGTGCAATGTAACATAATAAATGTTTATTAAACCTTTATTGTACGATTTACACGTATAGTGAACGTACAAACAAGAACTACTATTGTTTACAAACTTTGTTCATTGAAAAATACATTTGCAAACTATTTTTATGAAACGATCTACAATACAATGTATAGGTACTCAGCATGCAAAGTATAATACTGTAAAAAACAATTTCTTACAAAATTACAGTCAACGTTTAAAGAACTTATCCAGCGTGATTTGACGTGCTTTAGCTGTGGCTAAGTGGCAACTTGTGGCTTTTTTGTAGTAAATGGAAATTAGAGCTGGGCGATATGGCCTAAAAATAAAATCTTCGATTTTTTCACAAAAAATCCGATTTTCGATTTTAATCGA